>SJYC01055570.1:0-115962 GCA_006408675.1 Madoqua kirkii | reverse complement strand
AATAAAACCTGTTTTTTCAATGAAAAACATTTCAAAGTAGAAGAAGGGTGTATGTCATGTTGACCAAAATAGCATGAGGATAATGAGCCCAATATTGAAAAGGCTTTAAAGGCCCAAATCTTCCTGAAAAATATTTGTTGATTTTACTTCATTATAATTGGAAGAGAAAACATAATGGTATTTTTGCATGACAATTGCTTGATGTGTATTTATTGAACTTCATCATGTGTGGTCTACTAAAATGAATTTCATAGGAGACATTTCATAAGTCATATATATGTATGTGTATATATTTGAGAGGTAATAACTATATATATTGTTTTGTTACTTGCTTTTTACTTACTATAAGTAGATATTCTTCCTTGTCAAAATCTTCATTCTCCATCATTTTAATGACTATATATAATATTCTTAATTTTCAATACATGAGAATTTACTTAATCTCATTATTGAGCATTTAGATTATTTCCAACTTTTTCATACGTTCCAGTGAACATCCTTATTCATATATCTTCTTGCCTTTGTACGATTATCTCTTTAGGATGAATTCATAGAAGTGGGATAACTGGGTAAAACGGTGTTCATAATTTTAAAGATTTTGATACATATCACCAAATTGTATTGAAAGCGGTACCAATTTATACTCCTATCTGTGCAATTATTTCTTTTCAGATTCTTTTTGAAAATTTGAAAAGCAAATTCTTTTCATCAATAGAATGTTGTGAATCATTTAAAATCCAAAGTAAAATGGTCCCCTTACATTAACTCAGCAAATACCTTCCTAACTCTAAGCTCTTTCTGTAACGTAAAATACTAGCCACAGCTAAACATATGTTGAAGTAACAAGGGTGGAGGCCAAGGGAATAAAGAGGAGAAAGAGGTTGTCAACAATGGACTTAGAAGAACTTCACCTTTTTCCTCTTGCAGTGTCTGACCCAACCTCTTGGACAATGAGCTTCCTCCCAAAGAAAAGTAGAGGTTGGGAAGAAGGGGAAACTAGAAATTCTATTTAAAATTCCACTGGGTCTTGTATTTGAGATTGGCAGCACCAAGGCATTCCAGATGGCTCTGTCTATTCTTTTGAACCTACCTTTTGATCTTCTTTAAATTTCCTCCTCATTTCACCTGTCTGGGTTTATTGCCTGGAAAACAAGCAGGTGAACATATTAGCTCCTCCTTGAGGTGCCCCTAACTACAGGAAATTTATGTTCAGGTCAGGAATCATATAACATGACTACATGCTCCACATTTATGGGCAAGTGAAGCAACAGGGAATTTTATGCTGGGATTTATGACACATACTTGTAGCAGACACATTGTGAGGTGGGAGGGAAATTTAAATAAGGAAAAACTCTGCCATTAATATTGATTCAAGTTCTCCACTTGATGGAAAAAACATGTAAGAATTTTATTCTGGAAATTGCCTGTGAGTTAAACAAGGGGCAGGAAAACAAAAATATTATAAACACATCACCCCTCCTTCCCCCATGTATTGATTCCCCTCTTTCAGATGAGGTCAATTTTCTAGTCAGTCAGTGTACAGGCCAGAATTATCCAAAAGATTTTAATTTGATTCTTTAGTGACCTTGATCCCCATTTATTCCAGGAGGAAAGGGGGAAGAAAAGAGAAATGTATGTCGAGTTGAGAGGGCAAGATTTCTACATTTTCTGAAAAAACTGACCTACACCTATGGATCTGTCTTTACAGCCCATAAAAGCCAACACAAAGGGGAATACCAGCTGGAATCGTTCAGTGAAGGTAAAGGCTTTCAAAGCCCTGGCTGGCAGCAGGTGGAATATGCATTAGGGGTTCTTTTATTGCTCAAATAGTATTTATTTTCCATGGGAAGCAATATGATTCTTATATAGTCAATAAAGAGCATATTCAGGAGTTTTGCCCTTTAGCCAGACTCTGGCATCCATTACCTGTAGAACTCAGAAAACCCAGTACTGATGGCCATGGGTCCTGGCTTGATTCTTCAGACCCACGTCGAGGTCCATACGTATACAGCCTAAGGGCCAGAATGATTTCAGAGTCTTGGGCTCCTGGTCACTGATTGCTTGGAAAACTGTTCCTCCAAGCTAAACTAGCTTCTCTCTGATCACTGCTTGTTTGGCCAGTGACACCACTTGGGTGGATAAGCTGTGTATGGACCAGGGAGGTTTTGAGTAAATTGTCTTGTTTGTCCTGATAACATCTTTGTTTAGGAGTTATAGCTATTTCCATCCTAAAAATAGGTGGGTGGTGGTGGTCAGCAGAGAGAAGAGGAGGGGATTCCTAACTGGTCCCCTGCCTTGAGAGTTCAGGGATTCTAGGAAAGGTCAACGGTGTCCAATGCCAGGAGGAATCAGATTGTATGCTCCTTGAGGGGAGGCTTTGCTAGTTTTGTTCCCCACTCTTCTTTCAGTGTCTGGCACCCAGGAGGAGCTTCTTAAATGTGTCACGTTGCCCAAGATCAAGTAGCATGGTAGAGGGTGATACCACCGATTGTGACAACAGTAAGCTGGAAAGCTTTACTAAGCCCTACAGATGGATGTTCAAGGGACTTAAAAATGTGAAAAATGGTTCCCATCATTAATTTCTACTTTTTCTCACTATGTGCATCTCAGGCTGAAGTGGGACAGGAGGTGGCTTGTTTAGGATGCTTGATTCATCATTGCTGAGAAGTCAGTGAAAGCTCTGTTCTGAGCCTAAGGACTTTCTTCCCTGCTTTTTGTTAAATACAGACTAAGGAGTTGGATCCTCATTGTAGAGGGAATGCACAGCATAGGGCAGTGGTTTCCAAATCTGGGTGTGCATCAGAATCATCTGCAGAAACACAGGTGCCTGGGTCCCACTTCTTGAGTTTCTGACTCAGTGGGTTTGGGGAGGCGCTGAGGATATGTGTGTCTAAGAAGTTCCCAACTGGTGCTGATATTGCTCTTCTGAGTCTGGACTTTGAGAGCCAATGGGCTCAGAGGAAAAAGCATTCACATTGGAGTCGTATAAAGCTGGACTCCTATCTTGCTATGTGACCTTGGTCAGACCAACTTTGCATAACATTAGTTTCCTCATTTGTAACATGGTCACAATTTCCACCTCATAGGATTGTTGTGAGGATGAAATGGAATAACGTGGCCAAGATGGCTGGTCCTTGGTATTTACTCGCTTCAAAAGTCTGAGACCTTTCTCCCTAACTCCTCCTGTGGCCTCCACAGACAGCACAGGGCGTGTTTGAGAGCTTATGCCTGTGAGAGCGTCTGCTCTGTTAGTTTCATATTGAGTCCTTGGACTACAAGGAGATCCAACCAGTCAATCATAAAGAAAATCAGTCCTGAATATTCACTGGAAGGACTGATGGTGAAGCTGAAGCTCCAGTACTTTGGCCACCTGATGCAAAGAACTGACTTGCTGGAAAAGACCCTGATGCCGGGAAAGATTGAAGGCAGGAGGAGAAGGGGATGACAGAAGATGAGGTGGTTGGATGGTGTCACTGACTCGATGAACATGAGTTTGAGCAAGCTCTGGGAGCTGGTGATGGTCAGAGAAGCCTGGTGTGTTGCAGTCCATGGGGTCACAAAGAGTCAGACACGACTGGGCAACTGAATTGACTGACCACTTGTTTACATATCCTGAGGGTTTTACTGTTGCTGAACATTTGCTTTGTGAATGGCACAGTGGGAGAGTCTTTTTACATTATGTGTAACACTGGATGTTATTCCTGTTTAACAGATGAGGATAAATAACTTGCACACAAAGCCACAGCTAGTAAGTGGCAGAGCTGAAATGTTTACACCAAGGCCTCCTCCCCACAAGGCTCTTGGCTTCTTTGTAATAGTGCTTCCCATGTTTCCATGTGGGCCAAGATTATTAGGTCCTTTTCTCTAATTACTCACTCACATGGTGTATCTGGGCTTCCCTGGTAGTTCAGCTGGTAAAGAATCCTCCTGCAATGCAGGAGACCCAGGTGTGATTCCTGGGTCAGGAAGTTCCCCTGGAGAAAGGATAGGTGATCAACTCCAGATTTCTTGGGCTTGCCTGATGGCTGAGATGGTAAAGAATCAGCCCGCAGTGTGGGAGACGTGGGTTCAATCCCTGGGTTGGGAAGATCCCCTGGAGGAGGGCATGGCAACCCACTCCAGTATTCTTACCTGGAGAATCCCCATGGACAGAGGGGCCTGGTGGGCTACAGTCCACGGGGTCACAAAGAGTTAGACACGACTGAGCAACATGGCACAGCATGGTGTATCTATCTACACAGGGAACACATCTGAGAGAATTAAGCAATTATTCTGAGGATGTGAGTGAAAGAGGATTAGTTTTCTTGTGTGTCCTGAAACCTGGTGCTCTGTTGCATTCATCACACATGCTGCTTTGTGCACAGAAGAACTCAGTGAATACTTGTGGAATTAACAAAGGCTGTGAAGGTTCAGATCAAATGACACCCTCATCTGCCTTAAAATTACTGGGTTCCCTCCTTATGATGCTGAAGTTCCAATACTGTGGCTACCTGATGCAAAGAGCTCACTCATTGGAAAAGACTCTAATGTTGGGGAAGACTGAAGACAAAAGGAGAAGAGGGTGGAAAGGATGAGATGGCTAGACCGCATCACCAACTCAATGGACATGAATTTGAGCAGACTGTGGACTATGGTGAAGGACAGAGAAGCCTGGCGTGCTACAGTCCATGGGTTGCAAAGAGTCGGAGATGATTCAGCTACTGAAAAACAACTCCTTAAATGACCAATGAGACTTGCCTCATTATCATTCATACTTACCAGTTAGCTGTGGTTCCTGAATAGTTATGAAGATTCCCTTTTTAAAGTTAGTTAACTAATTGATTAGGCTGTACCCAGTCTTATTACAGCATGTGGGATCTTTAGTTGTGGCTTGTGAGCTCTTAGTTGTGGCATGTGGCTTCTAGTTCTCTGACCAGGGATCAAACTGGGGCCTTCTGCTTTGGGAGAATGGAGTCTTAGCTATCGGACCACCAGGGAAGTCCCAGTGAAGATTCTCTTAAGTGTTAATTTAGAACTTTTGCTGAAAATGATCCACACAGTTGTTAGTTATTTCCCTTGCTTAGATAATTTGCACTCATGATTTGATTTACCAGGACAATTTGGTAAAGCAAACCAGGGAGCCTTATCACCAGAGGATCATTTTTGAATCCTTGCAGGTAAAATTTCACCTCTGCTCTGTGTAAGATAACCTTGAATCTTTCCATACTGAATCCTGGGTGCATAGAGAGATAGTTCTCAAAATTAAAAAAAAAAAATCAGTCATTTACTCCATGATCCTTTGCTTCTTTCATAAAAACTTTTAGCAAATCAGAACAGAAAACTGCTCTGAGCAGGGAAGGCCACAGGAATGCCCTGTCTTGGTGGGAAAGTTGCAAGCAGAAGGCTTCAGGTAGGGCTGTGGATTGTCAATCATCCAAAGATGCATGGCAAATAGCCCACTCCTGCTACTTGGCATTCCTGAGGGCAGTGGTGGCCTCCCCCTGGCGACATCTGCAAATAGCTATCAGGGATGTAGTGGGGGCAAGTGGGCTACACACTCTGAAAAGGTGGCCGTCTCTATTTTATTTTGACACATGCACTGTAGGTCATGGCTTCCGATCTTGGAGCAGGTGCAGTCTTACTATTTTGTCAGTACAAGTGTTTCAAGGACAAATTTTAATTGTGCTATAAGTATTGACAAAAAGATGTCCAAAAATCCTCCACCAATTTCCAATAAGCAACACATCGTCTCTACCAGTTAATTGCTGCAGGTATCTGTTCTGAATGGCTAGTACCTATAAGTTACTTGTTGTTAAATTGTCTGAATAGCACCCCTGTGGTTTCTGTAATAGAAACCAGTACAGCAATTTTATGTCTACGCTTTGCAAGATCAGTGGGGGGCTGATGACATGGCATGATCTCCTAGAATTATCAACACTATCACTTGTCTGATAATGGACAGGTAAGAATGAGTGAGGTGGTGATTATACTTGAGCTACGGGACCCAGAAGAATGTCTAACAGTATGACACAGGCCCTGAGATGTACAAAAGGAGAGACTGTTTTAGCTCAGACTCTGATCAGAAAGCAGCTCTTCTGCTTGCATTTTCCTCTGATTCTTCTTTCCCAGTCCAAGTCAGAGCAGCAAGGAAGGCAGACCCAGAATACTCAGACTAGAGACAGAGTCCATTTCCTGGTTAGCGTGTAAGGCAGGCAGCCAGCATTTTATGGGAGATTTTAGAGAAAAATAATTCTCTATAGAAATCAGTTGGCAAAGATGATTCTTGAACTTATATCAGTTGCATTGCATGTGGAGAGACCAAGAATATGTGAAAATTAATCAAAAGAGCCTTAGCACTCTTTGCAGCCGTAGAGCAGCACATTGTATGGCACAGTATCAGGTGAGCAGACCTGGAAGGAGAAGAATCCAGTGCAAACCCATCACACACTAGGTGCTCATCTCCACAAGCTGTTTTCATTGACCACAGCAACCTAGCTCATTCATGTCCTGTGTCCTCTGCCAGCTTGACAGTAATTACAGCAGGCTTATCAGACAAGGGATTGACACCAATTTGAGTAAGCCGAATTTCAGTTCTCTTTTTACTAGAACTGAAAAGTGGGAACCACTGACATGTGAATAAAAAGTAAACACATTCATTTCTCAAAAGCACAGCTATTTCCTCTAGAATACAAGAGAATAAAATATCATTTACAAATGTATAATTTTATACTTAAGTTTTGGACTCACATGTAAAAGGCAGTAGTCACTCATTTATTTACTTTAAAAAAAAAAATCAGTCATTTACTCCATGATCCTTTGCTTCTTTCATAAAAACTTTTAGCAAATCAGAACAGAAAACTGCTCTGAGCAGGGAAGGCCACAGGAATGCCCTGTCTTGGTGGGAAAGTTGCAAGCAGAAGGCTTCAGGTAGGGCTGTGGATTGTCAATCATCCAAAGATGCATGGCAAATAGCCCACTCCTGCTACTTGGCATTCCTGAGGGCAGTGGTGGCCTCCCCCTGGCGACATCTGCAAATAGCTATCAGGGATGTAGTGGGGGCAAGTGGGCTACACACTCTGAAAAGGTGGCCGTCTCTATTTTATTTTGACACATGCACTGTAGGTCATGGCTTCCGATCTTGGAGCAGGTGCAGTCTTACTATTTTGTCAGTACAAGTGTTTCAAGGACAAATTTTAATTGTGCTATAAGTATTGACAAAAAGATGTCCAAAAATCCTCCACCAATTTCCAATAAGCAACACATCGTCTCTACCAGTTAATTGCTGCAGGTATCTGTTCTGAATGGCTAGTACCTATAAGTTACTTGTTGTTAAATTGTCTGAATAGCACCCCTGTGGTTTCTGTAATAGAAACCAGTACAGCAATTTTATATCTACGCTTTGCAAGATCAGTGGGGGGCTGATGACATGGCATGATCTCCTAGAATTATCAACACTATCACTTGTCTGATAATGGACAGGTAAGAATGAGTGAGGTGGTGATTATACTTGAGCTACGGGACCCAGAAGAATGTCTAACAGTATGACACAGGCCCTGAGATGTACAAAAGGAGAGACTGTTTTAGCTCAGACTCTGATCAGAAAGCAGCTCTTCTGCTTGCATTTTCCTCTGATTCTTCTTTCCCAGTCCAAGTCAGAGCAGCAAGGAAGGCAGACCCAGAATACTCAGACTAGAGACAGAGTCCATTTCCTGGTTAGCGTGTAAGGCAGGCAGCCAGCATTTTATGGGAGATTTTAGAGAAAAATAATTCTCTATAGAAATCAGTTGGCAAAGATGATTCTTGACTTATATCAGTTGCATTGCATGTGGAGAGACCAAGAATATGTGAAAATTAATCAAAAGAGCCTTAGCACTCTTTGCAGCCGTAGAGCAGCACATTGTATGGCACACTATCAGGTGAGCAGACCTGGAAGGAGAAGAATCCAGTGCAAACCCATCACACACTAGGTGCTCATCTCCACAAGCTGTTTTCATTGACCACAGCAACCTAGCTCATTCATGTCCTGTGTCCTCTGCCAGCTTGACAGTAATTATAGCAGGTTTATCAGACAAGGGATTGACACCAATTTGAGTAAGCCGAATTTCAGTTCTCTTTTTACTAGAACTGAAAAGTGGGAACCACTGACATGTGAATAAAAAGTAAACACATTCATTTCTCAAAAGCACAGCTATTTCCTCTAGAATACAAGAGAATAAAATATCATTTACAAATGTATAATTTTATACTTAAGTTTTGGACTCACATGTAAAAGGCAGTAGTCACTCATTTATTTACTTGAAGATTCTGTCAAACTGCACCATGGCTTCAATTCTTAAGAGAAATTTGGAAACAAACACAATTTGTTTAAAATTAAGTGAAGTAAATAGACTTAAAGTTCTCTTTGCTCTGTCTCTTTTTTGATATTTTATCCAAGTGGAAATTTTTTCAGTTTAATTCAACATTCATTTATTGGACTATTCCTTTATACTTGGAATCATGTTAGCTGCTGGGATATAAAGATGAAAACCACAATCAGAACTCTTTCATTACCAAGATGTCTGGCTAGTATATGTTGGGGGTATGTGTACCTTAATTCTTGCTTTAGATTTGTGTATATGGATGGAGATATGGGTATGGAAACTTTTTTTTTCACGAAAAGATCATTGACATTATCTGATTTCTTAAACATTAATACTTAAAGTTCTCTTTGCTCTGTCTCTTTTTTGATATTTTATCCAAGTGGAATTTTTTTCAGTTTAATTCAACATTCTTTATTGGACTGTTCCTTTATACTTGGAATCATGTTAGCTGCTGGGGTATAAAGATGAAAACCACAATCAGAACTCTTTCATTACCAAGATGTCTTGCTAGTATATGTTGGGGGTATGTGTACCTTAATTTTTGCTTTAGATTTGTGTATATGGATGGAGATAGGGGTATGGAAACTTTTTTTTTCAAGAAAAGATCATTGACATTATCTGATTTCTTAAACATTAAAAAAAATACTTATTTATATCTTTGGCTGCTCCAGGTCTTATTTGCAGCACGTGGGGTCATTGATCTTCATTTCGGCTTATGGGATCTTTCGTTATGGCATGCACACTCTTAGTTGCAGCATGTGGGATCTAGTTCCCTGACCAGGGATGGAACCCAGACCCCCTGCATTGTGCATGTGGAGTCTTAGCCACGACCACCAAGCAAGTCTCTGAAGTTCTCAGATTTCAAAAAAGTTAAGAAAAATCCTTCTGAGTGACAATAGTGGGGTTTTCTTCATGGATAAGTGGAACTCACAAAGGACTTCCTAACCCAATCCACTCTTGTGTGGTCCCATCCCAAGTGCTCCAGGACACAGGAGTCTCCCTGGGGGAATGTGCCTCCCTCTGGCCTAACAGGTTCTTCTTGACCTTGGTGTCAACTCAGAACCCACTCTCCAGCAGGGATCCACTCAGCCTCATTGTCACCAGGTCAGATGTTCTCAGAGAGTCAGTGTTCTCAACCAAATGAACCCCAAAGCAACTTTAAAGGGAAAGAAAATAACATTTATATGTTCTAAAAAATAAAGGACTTTAAAAAGGCGAGAGACAAACTTTGGGTGCAATACCTAACTGACAAGTACAAGCTATAGTAAACAATAAGCAGTTGGGGAACCAGGCATTCCCCTGACTTGGTGAGACCATTAGTACATGGTAGGTACAGTTGTTGTTTTTTCAGTGTCAATTCAGCATTGTAGTTATTAAACAAACAAACAAAAAAAACCTACTGAGTCATTTGAGAGTGAATTGAATAAAAAAAGAAGTCATCCTTTCAGCTTGACAGTTGCTTTACATCCAAGTCCCCAGTGGTTTCTTGGCCCCCTGGGGGTAGCGGTCCTAGGCCCTAACATTGAAGTATCACCTGGTTTCCTTGTCTCTATAAGGTCTGAGAGACCAACTAGTCTTATGAGAGACAGAGTCTGTGTGTGTGTGTATGTGCATGTGTTTATGTGTGTAAAACCTATCTTTTCTTCCACCTCTGCTGTCATTTGAGTCATGTCCAACTCTCTGGGCTCCTCTGTGCATGGGACTCTCCATGCAGGATTTCTGTCCATGCAGGAATACTGGAGTGGGTTGCCATGTCCTCCTCTAGGGGATGTTCCCAACCCAGGGATTGAACTTGCGTATCTTATGTCTTCTGCGTTGGCAGGCATGTTCTTTACCATTAGCACTACCTGGGAAGCCCCAGTTGAATACTAATTCTGTAAGATTCCTCTGTGATCATCTGGGTGTTACTCTCATGCATATTTCCCAAGAGCCCTGGTCTCATCACTTCTGGGTAGATATAGGTCACTATGACACAATCTCAATAACAACCGTTGGTGATCAGATTATAAAATCAGAACCCCTCAAAGAAACTCTTTGAGGGCAAGGTACAGAGACTGTTTTGATTCTGAGAACAATTAGAAACTCTGAGTTCTGTCTCTAATTTTTTCCAAAGCCCCACTCTATGACTACACTAAGAGGGTTCAGTATTTGTTCCCTGGGGAATAATTTGTTGGCTTGTGGACTTAAAAATTCCTATGGAGTGAAAAGGAGAGGATACCCACACATATCACCCCACCAAGGAACTCCAAGGCCCTGAGCCCTAAAACAACCTCATTTTGACCCTAATTCCATCAGTTTTCCTAGATCCCTCGGAACTCAGGGATTCTAATGGTTCTCATTCATTTAACTGAATGCTAGTCCCTGCAGGCCTCCTGGAGTGGGTGGGGGTAGGGATTAAAAGTGAAAAATGTGCCTTTTTGTAGAAAGGAACAGCATAATCTTGAAAGGCTTTAGATCTACAAATATTTTCAGCACAGAGCAGGACTCAATCTGCAGTAGGTGATTAAAAGTGAAAAGCATTAGTTGCTGAGTTGTGTAAGACTCTAATGAAGGCAATGGCACCCCACTCCAGTACTCTTGCCTGGAAAATCCCGTGGACAGAGGAACCTGGTGGCTGCAGTCCATGGAGTCACTAAGAGTTGGACACGACTGAGTGGCTTCACTTTCACTTTTCAGTTTCATGCGTTGGAGAAGGAAATGGCAACCCACTCCAGTGTTCTTGCCTGGAGAATCCCAGGGTCAGCAGAGCCTGGTGGGCTGCCGTCTATGGGGTTGCATAGAGTTGGACACGACTGAAGCGACTTAGCAGCAGCAGTACGAATTTCTCTAAAGAATCAGCCTACTCTGAAGGAGACCCAGGTTCAGTCCCTGGGTCAGGAAGATCCTCTGGAGGAGGAAATGGCAACCCACTCCAGTATGCTTGCTTGGGAAATTCTATGGACAGAGAATTCTGGCAGGTCATGTATGAATGTGAGTTGGACTGTGAAAAAAGCTGAGTGCCGAAGAATTGATGCTTTTGAACTGTGGTGTTGGAGAAGACTGTTGAGAGTCCCTTGGACTGCAAGGAGATCCAACCAGTCCATCCTAAAGGAGACCAGTCCTGGGTGTTCATCGGAAGGACTGATGCTGAGGCCGAAACTCCAATACTTTGGCCACCTTATGCGAAGAGTTGACTCATTAGAAAAGACCCTGATGCTGGGAGGGATTGGGGGCAGGAAGAGAAGCAGATGACAGAGGGTAAGATGGCTGAATGGCATCACTGACTCGATGGACGTGAGTTTGAGTGAACTCTGGGAGTTGGTGATGGACAGGGAGGCCTGGCATGCTGCGATTCATGAGATCGCAAAGAGTTGGACATGGCTGAGTGACTGGACTGAACTGAACTGACAGTCCACGAGGCCGCAAGAGTCGGCACAACTTAGCGACTAAACCATCACATTTTTGACCCCATGGACTGTAACCTGCCGGGCTCCTAGAATTCTTCAGGCAAAAGTGTTGGAGTAGGTAACCATCCCCTTCTCCAGGGGATCTTCCTGGCCCAGGAATCGAGCCCAGGTCTCCCACATTGCAGGCAGACTCTTCACGTTCTGAGCCACCAGAGAAGGTCCACAGCAGATGATAAATCAATGTTAAACTGAATGAGGAGCTGACTCTCAGGGTGCACCTTGGTTTGACAACTTACTTTAACATCACCAATTCTCTGTAGGGTATGTAGGGTTTTTGTTCTTGTTTGTTTCTTTCCAATCCTAAAATTCTGGGGAACAAAGAAAAGATTGTTAGATGGGGAGATTCTGCTCCATGACTCTCTGCAGACAATTTACAAAGCAGATGGATGGTTCTGTGGTTGACCAAACCACAGATGAGTTCCTTAGGGACCGATATGGAATGCATATCTAAGGCTTGCTTGATTAGGCCTGTTCCAATATAATTTATGGCATTAAGAGATGTTCCCAAAATATAGTATTCCAGAAGTCTATCTTGGAGCCTAGAGTTTCTCAGGGGGAAAAAAGCCTTCTTTCACATAATGAACTTAGTTGCTTTGCTGTAGAGAAGCTAAAAATCATGTGAGTAAGGGATGACCTTGGAACAATCTCAGAGAGATCCAGTCCCCACTTCCCCCACCCCATCCCACCAAGTTGTTAGGTGCCTTGTTGCATCCTCTTTGAGTCCATGTTCCTTTCCTCCAGAGCACAGACCTGGAGTGTACATATCGTAGTATTTATCCATGTGTTTGTTTGATTACAGTCTACTGTCTTTCTCTAGGATCCATAGGTGCAGGAATTGGGTATGATTTTAGCGACTGTTGAGTCTCAGCACTTGGTATAGTATATGGCACAAAGTCCACACTAAATGAACCAGGACTTCTGTGAATGAACTTGCACTCTATTTAAGAGCCATTCGTGCCAATGTCATAATGCAGTTGTTGCTTTGTCACCTTGCAATTCTACTCACTCTCTGACACTATTAAAAATATGTGTACTAAGGATATACACACATATACACATATGTATACATGTTATATACAGATGTATATATACATATTTGCATATGTATGTGTGATGTAGAAGAAGGAACTCATAGGGCCTGGACTCCATCTGAGGCCTGTTCATGCTGATCATGCTCAGCCACCTTTCCAATGGACTCTGAGCTCTGTGTTTAGTGCCTATGAAAACAACAACGGAAGGATAAGAGCCCCGTCCAGACAGGGGGACCTTGAAGATCGTATCCAGGTTACTCATTGCCTAAGAGAAAACATACACCAATCACCCCTTCCTCCAGACAGGTTATCAATTTTTCTGTATCTATCAGAGTGTAACCTCAGGTTTATTGATTATTGGCTAATTGTTTGACCGTTTGAGCACATGAGCACATAGCACGTGGATGATGGGGTTATTGGGATTATATTTTCCTTCGTTTATGTAAGTCTCAAGGAATTTGGAGTGGTGGGTTCAGACATGTACACATGGGGTATAAGAGATTTTCACAAATGTTGGTTGGGGTCCTTGGCTAAGAGGAGACTCTGCCTTGGGCCCGCCGGTGTAATAAACTGCTCTCCACTATCTGCATTGTCCTTCTGAGTGAGTTTGTTTCCCAGAACGCGTGGCTACAACAATGTATATACATGTGTATATATATGTGCATATATATATGTGTGGGCATGTTATATATATATACACACCTCTGTGTGTGTGAATGTGTGTGTATATCTGGCAAAATCATGGAGACAAATGGCAAACTGAGAAATACATGCAGTAAATATAATATGTTAATTTGATGCCATCCAGCCATCTCATCCTCGGTCGTCCCCTTCTCCTCCTGCCCCCAATCCCTCCCAGCATCAGAGTCTTTTCCCGTGAGTCAACTGTTCGCATGAGGTGGCCAAAGTACTGGAGTTTCAGCTTTAGCATCATTCCTTCCAAAGAACACCCAGGGCTGATCTCCTTTAGAATGGACTGGTTGGATTTCCTTGCTGTCCAAGGGACTCTCAGGAGTCTTCTCCAACACCACAGTTCAAAAGCATCAATTCTTCAATGCTCAGCTTTCTTCACAGTCTAACTTTCACATCCATACATCACTACTGGAAAAACCATAGCCTTGACTAGACGGAACTTTGTTGGCAAAGTGATGCCTCTGCTTTTGAATATGCTGTCTAGGTTGGTCATAACTTTTCTTCCAAGGAGTAAGCGTCTTTTAAAATTTCATGGCTGCAGTCACCATCTGCAGTGATTTTGGAGCCCCCCAAAATAAAGTCTGACACTGTTTCTACTGTTTCCCCATCTATTTGCCATGAAGTGGTGGGACCTGATGCCATGATCTTCATTTTCTGAATGTTGAGCTTTAAGCCAATTTTCTCACTCTCCTCTTTCACTTTCATCAAGAAAGTCTTTAGTTCCTCTTCACTTTCTGCCATAGGTGATATCATCTGCATATCTGAGGTTATTGATATTTCTCCCGGCAATCTTGATTCCAGCTTGTGCTTCTTCCAGCCCAGCGTTTCTCATGATGTACTCTGCATAGAAGTTAAATAAGCAGGGTGACAATATACAGCCTTGACATACTCCTTTGCCTATTTGGAACCAGTCTGTTGTTCTGTTTGATTTAATGCCAAAGAGAAGAGAATGACTTTTTCTGAGCCCCTGTATTTGATATTTCACTTAGCCCTCAAGACAATTTGAAAAGGTTCATTTTAACAGGAGAAATACAGAGGCAAAATCTTGCAAAACTTACAAACTAAGATATAGTGTGCAGAGATATGACTCCCAAGATCCCAAGTTTTAGCACACCTTACCAGGTGTCCCTTGGGGAATAACTGAGGGCTCTAATTTAGTCACTTGCCCAGGGGTACACCTGATGTCTAGCCTGCTCATCAGCCTTTTTTAAAAACTCTCTTCACTTGCGTGATGTCTCTGCTCCATTCTTTAGACCCTGTGGTTCTGAGAGAGTGACCCCACTCACTCCCTGGTTCCAGGGGTGAACCTGTGACCTAAACATGGGCAATCAGAATCATAAGTCTGGAGCTGTTAGTAGCCATCTTTGCCAATATATAAGGATAGTCTGCCTGATAATTAAGCCAACATAGAATTTCCCTGGTAGCTCAGATGGTAAAGCGTCTGCCTCCAATACGGGAGACCCAGGTTCAAACCCTGGGTCAGGAAGATCCCCTGGAGAAGGAAATGGCAACACACTCCAGTACTCTTGCCTGGAAAATTCTATGGAGGGAGGAGCCTGGTAGGCTACAGTCCATGTAGTTGCCAAGAGTTGGACATGACTGAGCGATTTCACTTTCAGAAGAAAAGAGAGCTGAGAGATAAGAAGAGACTGATTTCTAATGAGCACCTGGATCCAACCATGCCTGAAGCTAATAATCTCAGGACTTTTTAATTATGAATCAGTACATTCCTTTTCTCTTAAGTCAGTTTAAGTTGACTTTCTATCACTTCAGCCAAGAGCACCCTCTAATACATTTCTACTCATCTTGAGAAGATCACTGCCCCTCAAGGCTGAGTTGCCTGCCTTTCTTTGTTCCCAGATGCCCTGTGCCTCCTCTAGTATTACTATTAATATTCTCTGTTATGGTCAACTTCCCTGGTGGCTCAGGCAGTAAAGAAACTGCCTGCAGTGCTCAGAGACCCATGCTCAATCCCTGGATCGGGAAGATTCCCTAGAAAAGAGAATTATAACCCACTCCAATATTCTTGCCTTGGAGAATCGCATAGCCAGAGGAGCCTGGCAGGCTACAGTCCATGGAGTAGCGAAGAGCTGGACATGACTGAGTGACTAACACTTTCACTTAAACTAGAAACGCTTTGAGGTCAGGAAGTGGACCTTATTCATTACCCATAGTCCCCGGTGCTTAGCATAGGACTGTGATTATCTTAATAACTGCTTTGTGATAAGTAAATTAATGGGTAAGTGAATAAGTGAATATGGGCTGGTAGGGACCACTGCTGGGATTTTACACAAAGACTTCTTGAAGAAGCAGAGCCTCTAGTGATTATCAAGGTCAAAGGAACCAGGTCGCTGGGTGGGAAGAGAGTGAAAGGACATAGAAGTTATGGGGTATAGTAGATTGTTTCAATAATGGCCTGTCAGGATTTTTGGCCTCCTAGGTCTGAGCCCTTTTGCAAAGTGACTTTGTCATTCTAGGCATCAAGATGCATGTGTGCATGCTAAGTTGCTTCAGTTGTGTACAACTTTTTGCAAGCCAATGGACTTTCACCCACCAGGCTTCTCTGTCCATGGGATTCTCCAGGCAAAAATACTGAAGGGGTTGCCGTGTCCTCCTCTAGGGGATCTTCCTGACCCAGGGACCGAACTTGAGTCTCTTACATCTCCTGCATTCGCAGGCAGATTCTTTACCACTGGTGCTACCTGGAAAACCCAGGCATCAAGGTAGGAAGTCCATTTCACAATCCCTTGAATCTAGACTGACCTCAAGATTGCTTTGCTCAGAGAATGCACGAATGTGAGGTCGTGCAACATTCAAGGCTAGGGCATAGGTCTTGAAGCTTCCACTCCCACCATGTTGAAAAGAAGTCTGGACTAGACCACATGGAGACAGAAGCCAGTAGCCTGTTCCACAGGCATGAAGGAGAACATCTTCAGCTTCAATAGAATCACAAGGAATAATAATGTTTTAAATCACTATGTTTAGGGATGATTCATTGCACAATAAAGGATCACAGAATCACCAAGTCAGTATCTATCCCTTGTTTTGGCTTCCTTGTATCTATTTCCCCTTCTTCTTATAATAGGATTTTCCTGGAAAAGCCCCACCCTCAGCTCCTGTGGTCTGGGTGGGTCCAATCTATCCTCCTGGCCTCTGCTAGAAGCTTTGGGAAGGTCTGGAGCCCAGAGTTGTTGGTGACCTTCTTTGTTACTTCTGGGGGAGCATCTGCTGGAGAAAGGAGCGCTTGGTGATCCAGCTGTTCCTGGAGACTGTCCGCCCCTCAACTTTAAAAGGCAAAGGCCAATCAATCCACTATTTTGTATAAGCCAATTCAGTTCAGCTGCTCAGTCATGTCCGACTCTCTGCGACCCCATGGACTACAGCGCGCCAGGCTTCCCTCTCCGTCACCAACTCCCAGAGCTTACACAAACTCATATTCACCGAGTTGGTGATGCCATCCAACCATCTCATCCTCTGTCCTCCCCTTCTCCTCCCACTTTCAATCTCCAATAAACTAATTAGAATTGGGAAATATGTTACTTGCACCTGAGGGGCAGGAAGTTGGCTAGGAGCTGAGCAGTTCCTGGCAGAGGGCTGTTAGGGTAGGAGAGAGCTCCCTGGAGCATGTGGGACAGTGAATTTATTTTTCCTCAGGGCCTCCTGTATGCTAGGATCCTGGAATGAGACACGATCTCTGTCCCAGAGGACCCAGTGGGTACAAGTTACTCATTACAATTGTGATAAAGTGCTGGGAAGGAAAACAACTGCAGCTAGAGCATATAACTGGGGGACTGAGCCCAGGCTCGGGGAGGGGCAGGAAGGGTCTCCCTTTGAGGAAGTGAGCTTCAAGCTAAGACTGGGAGGTTGGATAGGAACTAGGCTGGGGTGATAGGTAACAGGTGCAGGGGAGGGGGAGGGGATATTCCAGGCAGAGGGAACAGTGTGTGCCAAGGCCTTGAGGCAAGCAGATGCTTGTCATCTTGAAGGAGGGAGAATATGTCACCATGTAAGGGGAGAGACTAGCAGGGCCAAGTCCCTCAGGGTGAATCAAGATTTTCAGCAGAAAGCAGCAGAAATAAATTCCAGCTAGTTCAAATTCAAGAAACTACCAAGAGCGCTAAAGAGCTGGGCTTGAGGTATATAACCCCTATCACATCACAGAACAGGCACAGAAAGGACACTGCTGCCCTGCCTGTGCTAAGCTCTGGACGCTGCTGCCTGTGCCAATAGCCCAGCCAGTCCTGACGCTGTGCCCAGGACCTCAGTCTTATCACCACGGCCCCCACCAGAGAAAACTGCTCCTGGGCCTCCCCAGCCCAACCTGTGGGCATCACTGGCTCTCTGGAGGAGATGGTATGAACTGAAGAGCCTGGGCCTTAGCTGGAAGAGAAACCCAGAGAGCAGCTAACGTTTTTGGCAGAAAGTGGGGGCACTTCCCAACCTTAGGAAAGGGTTCAGACAACAAACGCAGAGTAGGATTTGGTCTTATAGTGGTTTTATTATAATCTAATAGTGGTCTTAAATGGCCATGCATGTTTAAACTATTCCTGTCTTCAGAAAGTCAAGTTTTAATTTCCTCTCCCCCACCCAACTCCCTACCTTAAGTGGCCTCTACTAAGTGATTCAGTTCTGACAACTAGAATAATCTAGAAATGACCGAGTATGACTCTCAAGTAAATCATAAAAGGCATACAGTCAGTCTTTCTTGGATCACCAGCTATGAAAGAAACCAGCTAACATGTCCTGAGGACAGTCAAGCAGCCCGGTGGAAAGGCTTGTATGGAGAGAAGTGAAGGGCTCCTGTCAACAGCCAGCCAAACGTTTGTTATTTTAAGCCATTAAGTTTGGGGGCAATTTGTTATACAGTCATAGATAACTAATACAGGTCTTTATTCTAAAAGCAATGGGAAGCCACTGAATGGTTTTAAACAAATGGAAGCAGAGACATGATGAATTTGCTGACATGTGAACAGATGAACAGTATGGTCTAACAGCCAACAGAGAGTGGTGGGGACACAAAGGAGGGAGGAATAATTTCTCCTGGGGAAGATATTTATTAAGAACCTTTTATGTATAAAGAGTTTGGGGGAAAACAAAAGTCAAATTAACTTAAGAAAAAAAGGATTTGGCTCACATAAATGGAAGGTTCGAAGAGGTAATGGCTGCAGGCACGGCTGGATCCAAGTACGCTCCATCTCTTGGCCCTCTTGTTTCCTGTGTTGGCTTCACTCACAGGCAGATTTACTCAAGCAGCTCTAGACTTCCACATTCATACCTCAGAAACCGCTGAGAGTGTTAGCTTCCCATTAGTTCCAATAAAAGGCCGAGACAGCCTCTCACTGGCCCAACTAGAGCCGTATGCTCATCCCTAAACTGGTCATAATAGGCTGAAGATGTAATATCTTCATTGTCCAGGTGAAGGGACACATGCCCACCACAGGACCAGGGAGAAGTGTTGGCCCTACCCAAACCTCGCATGAATTCAGAGTAAGAGGGCCAGGACCTCAGAGATGAGGTCCTGTTTCCACAGAGAGGGAAAGGATTTAAATGTCCAGATCGGGTGGTCAGGAAGGGTCTCAGAGAAGATGGACTGCTTAAGAGGAATCCAGAAACCCAAATGGCAGGCATCTGGTGAGATAACTGGAGGGAGAGAGGGAAGGAGGGACAGGAAGGAAGGAAAATCTCAACAAGAAGAACAGTAAGTACAAACGCATCAGACGTGAAAATCAAGTCTGTTCAGGAGGGAGTTCAGTGCAGCTGGAAATCAGAGGGGAAATTGGACAGGAGAGGGCAGTAGACACTAGTCTGGAAGGGTCTGGAGTGCTAGGCTACAGAGCTGGGGATACCAGTGGGTGGGTAGTGGGGAGAGAGTAGTTGAAGCTGAGGAGTGACTGGGTTAGGTTTGAGTTTTAAACAAATCACCGCAGGGCCAGTGAGACTGGTGATACAGAGAATGTATCACCATTAGGCATTTGTCCAATGCTCAGCCATCCGTTCTTTTTAATGGATCCAGGTTTTGTTAGGGAAGACAATGTGTCCATCAGAATTAATATATGTACTTCCCAGCCTCCTTTGCAGCTAGGCATGCATTCAGCATTCAAATAACTTATCTGTCTGACTCTTAACACCCAGCCTTTCACCACTCAATAGTCACAGTTTGGTCAAAGAAATAAAATCAGAAGTTGTTAGGTACATATTCAGCTCTTTGTGGCTTCTTCCTTCTTCCTGCCTGAACACAGATGTGATGGCAGGAGTTGAAGCTACTATTTTGCAACCATGAGGTAAAAGTCTAGCAACCAGAAGAGACCACACTCCTGATGACTTCAAGATGACCTTCACCTACCTCCAGACTTGGGGCTAAGGGAGGCCTGAGGCTGGCAAACCACAAAAGCCCCCAGACACCTCTGGTCCTAATATGCCAGTACACAAGCTAACAATATCTGAGACCAGGCATGAGGGGACCAAGAATGCTGCTGAGACTCTGGGAGATAGCAGGATTGACCCAGAGAGACCCTCATATCCCTCGTAGTCCATTCTTATCCATCATTCTAGGTTCAGGGAGCCTCCCTGAGAACTCTCCTAGACTACCAACATCAGCACCAGGCTCTCTGCCTCTGCTACCAAGGTCCTGGGCAGCCTGTAATTCCTGGCTTTGTTGTCCCCAGAGGAGAAACTGGATGTAGATGTGCCCAATGGGTGGCTTATGAGGAGATATGAGGACTGGAGGAGAGAAGACCCTCATAGCCCTCCCTTCTGGTCTCAGGAGTATATTCTCCATACCTTGGACCAGGTCCCACCTAGGCCCATAGTTGTGAGTACTAGTATTGGCTATTCTTTCCTGAACATGAGCTGTGTGCATCATATTTGCATCATATTTTAGACACATCATTATCACATTGAGACCTCACAGAAGAGTTGCTGTTGCCATTTTATGGAAAATGAAACTGAGGCTTAAGTGACTTATCTAAGGTCACAAAGCTTTCAGCATTCAAATAACTTATCTGTCTGACTCTAACACCCAGCCTTTCACCACTCAATAGCTGTCAGTGTCACCTCCATTTTGTAAGCCAAGCCAGATCTCCCCGGAGCCTATGGGAGAAACCAGAAGAGAAAAGGTCTGGGAAAAAATGGTAAAGTGATACTAATTGTCAATTCTGAGTAGCAACTGTTAATCTATTACCCTGGGTACTTTTTCCATATTCTAAAACTTCTTCAAAATAAAAGCTGTTTTAAAAGAAAAAATGAAGGAAAGAAGAGCAGAAAGCACAAGACTGGGTCAGAGGATGGGGCCAGGCCTGTGCTGGAGTGGGGCCTGGGCAGGGGCTTACGGCAGCCCTTCTTCACAAGAGCCCCAGTGTTTCCCGGGCCCGGCTGCCATCCAAGAACAACATGGTCGGCACCAGGCAATGTCTGCCCCCTCCCCCTAACTCTGCTCCCAGGCAGGTGGGGGGTGGGGCCTGGCCTCAGGAGTCCCTCTTGGCCCAGCCTTGCAATCCAGGATCCCAGAGCCTGCCAACCCCTGCCTTGGGCCTGGCACTTCATAGGTAGCCCATCAATCCTGGCCAAATGGGCAGAGAGCAATGCCCAGCCCCAGCTCCCATACATACTCACCTTAGGTGAATCGCCGCTTTTCCAGGCCACAGAGAGAGAGAGATGCAGACAGAAAGTGGGCTGATGATATATTAGCACCAACCATCCCAGCTCTGTAGACAGTCACCCAGAGCTCTCCCTCCCCTTTTTGGCCCAGGAGAGTAGGGTTCACGGCTCACTTCCATTCAAGTTCACTTACTATGTGACTTTGGACAAGTCATTCTGTCTGCCTGAGTGCCTGCTGTGTCACCAGCAAAAGAGCTAAGGACTCCTCCCCCGATTTGGCTGGAGGGAAGGATCAAAGGATATAATGGATGGATAATACCTTAGCCTAGCCCAGTGCCTGGCATACAGTGGAAACTCAGTCAACATGAGGAATTCTTCTCAACTTCCTGTTCTGGTGAAACCCATTTTCTTAACTCATTCAATTCCTCCAACACCTCTGAGGCAAAGGAAGTAGGGTGAACCCATTTTGAGGCTAAAGAAATTGAGGCTGAGACAACTAAAGACAAAATCACAGGGTGGCAGACTCCTGAGCTGCTGTTAGGAGTGTGTGTGTGTGTGTGTGTGTGTGTGTGTGTGTGTGTGTGTGTGTGTGTGTTTGTCCATGCATGTTTGACCATCTTTGAGAAAGGTTGCAGATGTGACTGGTGAAAGATTGTTAGCAACAGAGCGAGACCGTGAAGGGAAGACAGGCTTGGGTGCCTCTCCCAGACTCCCCCCGCATGTCTCCTTCTGTGCTCTGTTTACTTATCTATCTTTCCCTATTACTGTGTCAGCAGCTTTAACCCCAGGACTTAGAACAGTATATGCTACATAATGAACCTTCCATACACGCTTGGTGAATGAGTGAATGAGTGAGAGACGTTGTGAGAGAGTGTCAAACTCTGCACAGGCTCAGTGTGAGAAGCTGTGAGTGTGGGAGGGCTGGATACACGTGTGCCGAGACAGGGAGTGGGGGCAGGGTTGTTAGGCTGAAGGACTTGGGCATCTCGAGGGACAGGGAGGTTGCACAACCTGGACTATGAAAGCCTTATTCTGCTTTTGGCTAAGGTAAACCGGGAAAGTGCTTGGAAGTTGAATGAAAGCTATGTGGGGTCCAGCTCCTGCTGGCAGCTCACCCCACTCCCCCCCAACCAACCACATTCACGGAGGAGCCAGCAGAGGACCAGCGGTGGGGAGCTGAATCCGGGAGGTCTGAGGCCCTCTCTGGGCAGGAGGCTCCCATTTGCTTGGCTTCCCCAGTGCCCAGAACCTCATCTTTCCAGGGTGCTCCACAAGGAAGGACCCTCATGGGGGAACCAGGACAAACAGTTTTTAAAAACTAACCAACTATTTTCTGGGAGCTCTGCTCAAGATTCTGTAATAACCTGAATGGAAAAAGAATTTGAAAATAAAATACATGTACACATATAACTGAATCACTTTGCTATACACCTGAAACTAACACAACATTGTTAATCAACTATGTTCCAATTTAAAATAAAATATATATTTTTTAATAACTAACTATTTTCTGATTTATCTTTGGGAAGAGACCCTTCTTTTGTTTGAGAGGGAAAAGGGAAAAATCACTTTGATGGCCTTTTAGGACTTCCCTGGTGGCTCAGATGGTAAAACGTCTGCCTACAATGCAGGAGACCTGGGTTCAATCCCTGGGTTGGGAAGATCCCCTGGAGAAGGAAACGGCAACCCACTCCAGTACTCTTGCCTGGAAAATCCCAAGGACAGAGGAGCCTGGTAGGCTACAGTCCATGAGGTCATAAAGAGTCGGATATGACTGAGCAACTTCACTTTCTTTCACTTTAGTTATGCAAAGGAAAAGCCTCTAGTTCTTTGGGAGTCAGGGTGGAGAAAGCTGGACTCCTCTGCATAACAAAGGGAAAGGAAGCTACTTCTCAAGGGCAGGGTCTCCACCAGCCTGGAGGCAGACTAGGAGGTGAGACTGAGACTCCACTGCAGGGTTTCCTTTCTCCTGCAGAAATCTTGAGAGGAGCACAGGGCTTGGACTTAAGGTGAAGACTGGATAGAAATCAAAGGTCAGCAGACCTATGACACCATATTTTCAAGAGAAGTGCTCCTAGCTGAGGCAGACCTGAGCCAGAAGGGACACGGTGGAGTTATTCAGAGTCCACCTATTATGTACCAGGCAACTGAGATACAATGGTACGGCCTATGGGCCGTTCCTGCCTTCTATTTACAGAATTAGCTGTTATATTTTTTGAACATGTGGTGAGGGAATAACAAGTCCTAAATAATCACAGCTTACATGATAAAACTAGTGCTATATGTCAGGCAGCATTCTGAAGGCTTGGGTTCAGCAGTAAAGAATTTGCCCACAATGCAGGAGATGCAGGAGACACAGGTTCGATCCCTGAGCCTGGAAGATCCCCTGGAAGAGGGCGTGGTAATCCACTCCAATATCCCTTTGGACAGGGTAACTTGGTGGGCTGTGGTCACAAAGAGTCAGACTCAACTGAGGAGCAGCAGCACCAGCATTCTGAAGGCTTACACATAATATGTCTACTTATTTTTCCTTCTTATCGAGGTATAGTTGCTATAAAATTGTTCTAAGTTATAGGCATACAACAAGATGATTCTCAGTTTTTAAAGGTTGTACTCCATTTATAATTATTGTGAAGTATTGACTATACTCCCTCTGTTGTACAATCTATCCTTGTTATACATATTAGTTTATACTTCTTAATCCTCTCTGTTTTCCCCTCCCCACTTCCCTCTCCCCACAGGTAACCACTAGTTTGTCCTCTTTATCTGTGAGTCCGTTTCATTTTGTTATATTCACTAGATTGTTTTACCTTGTAGATTCCACATATAAGTAATATCATACATTATTTGTCTTTTTCTCTCTGACTTATTTCACTTAGCTTAATACCCTCCAAGTCCATTCATGTTGTTGTAAATGGCAAAGTTTTATCCTTTTTATGGCTGAGTAGTATTCCATTATATATATATATATATTTACATATAATATCTTCTTCATTCATTTATCTGTTGATGGATACTTAGGTTGCTTCCATATCTTGGCAACTGTAAATAATGCTGCTATGAACATTGGGGTGCATGTATTGTTTCAAATTAATGCTTTCATTTTTTTCCATATATACTCAGGAATGGAATTGCTGGGTCACATGGTGATTCTTTTTTTCATTTTTTGAGAAACCACCATACTGTTTTCCACAGGGACTCCACGAATTTATATTCCTACTGTTGTGTTTGAGAAGAACATGTCTACTTTTTGCAACTACTTCTTGAGAATGATACTATCATACCTGGTTTACTGATGAGAAAATGTACACCCAGGGATGGAGTAACTTGATAGGGCCATGTGTCATGGTGCTAAATGTAAGTTCTGCAGTCTGTGCTCTAAATCACTTCACTACCTGCTTCTTTCCCATGCTCACAGGAGAAAAGACTTGGAAGAACCTGGCAAGTTCACAGGGCTTCTCTGGGGACGTGAGCTGAGATGTAAAGAATATGCCTGCCAATAGGAGGCATGGTTTGATCCCTGGATCGGGAAGATACCCTAGAAAAGGAAATAGCAACCCACTCCAGTATTCTTAACTGGGAATTTGCATGGACAGAGGAGTCTGGTGGTCTTCAGTCCATGCAACCGCAGAGTCGCACATGACTGAGTGACTCTTTTGCTTTGTTTGTTCAGTTGCTAAATCATGTCCGACTCTTTGGGACTCCATGGACTGCAGCACACCAGGCTTCCCCATCTTTCACCATCTCCCGGAGCTTGATCAAACTCATGTCCAGAGTCAGTGATGCCATCCAACCATCTCATCCTCTGTTGTCCCCTTCTCCTGCCTTCTATCTTTCCCAGCATCAGGGTCTTTTCCAATGAGCTGGAATGAAGCGGCCAATGTATTGAAGCTTTAGCTTCAGAATCAGTCCTTCCAATGAATATTCAGGACTGATTTCCTTTAGGATTGACTGGTTTGATCTCTTTGCAGTCCAAGGGACTCTCAAGAGTCTTCTCCAGCACCACAATTTGAAAGCATCAGTTCTTTGACATTCAACCTTCTTTACGGTCAAACTCACATTCATATGTGACTACTGGAAAAACTATAGCTTGACTATACAGACCTTTGTAGACAAACTAATGTCTCTGCTTTTTAATACTCTGTCTAGATTTGTCATAGCTTTTCTTCCAAGAAGGAAGCGTCTTTTAATTTCATGGCTGCAGTCACCATCCGCAATGATTTTAGAGCCCAAGAAAGTAAAGTCTGTCATTGTTTCCATTGTTTCCCCATCTATATGCCATGAAGTGATGGGACCAGATACTGTGATCTTTGTTTTATGAATGTTGAGCTTTAAGCCAATTTTGCGACTTAATGACTAAACAACAGCAAATCAGACCTAGAGCAGAAAGATTGTTTCAGGAAGTGGTACCATTTGTGCAAGGTCCAGAGGTAGGGTTGGAGCAGGGAAGAAGTAAGGAAGGCTTCCTCTGGAGGTGTGTGGAGAGTGGGGGCAGGTCAGGTCAATAATCTCTACCGAAAGCTATTGGAAAGTTTTAAACAGATGGTTGTGGTTGATTCCCTGGTGGCTGAGATGGTAAAGTGTCTACTCATAATGCGTGAGACCCTGGTTCGATCCCTGGGACGGGAAGATCCCCTGGAGAAGGAAATGGCAACCCACCCTAGTACTCTTGCCTAAAAAATTCTATGGATTGAGGAGCCTGGTGGGTTCGCAAAGACCAGTCCATGGGGTCGCAAAGACTCGGACACGACTGAGCGCTTCACTTTCACTTTAAAGGTTGTGCAGAGAAGGTTGAAGGTTAGGGCAGAGAGTATGATGATTGTACAGAAGACAGAGGAGCCAGGCTAAGCCAAGTTCTGCGGAGGTGGCAGGTCTGAACTGCTGAGTCTTTGTCCTTGAGGTGTAAGAACCAAGGGACGGAGCGATGGTCAAGAACTTGGAAGCCTGGCCCAGGTGGACAGAAGGGGCGGACTCTGAAGGGGTGTGCCAGCCAACACTGGGCCGACCCCTTAGGCCATCAGGCGCAGTTGAGTTCGAGGAGTAGTCTCCAGGTACGCGAGACGCTGTACCACCTACCAGCTGTCAGGAGCTGGTCCCCGCCCGGCGGGACCCGAGATGGGCGCGGCGCTGGGCTGTTCCCCGCCAAGCCGCAGTTAAGACAGAGTTGGTCCAGGATGGGCGGAGCCCGAAGTAGGTGAAACCCGAGGTGGGCGGGGCGCTGGGCTACCCGTGGCCACGCCGCTGTCTCGGGTGCATTCCTGGCTCTGCGGCCGGGGACTGCGCAACTCCAGAGCAGTCTTCTGTCTACGCTGGGCGCGGGGGTCGGGGCTGGTGGGAGCTGAGAACGAGGCCGCGGAGGACCCAGGTAAGTCGGGACCTTGTGCCAGTAGCGGGACCACGGAGGTTCGAGGTGAGCCGGGACCCCGAGCAGGCCCGTGCTGCACTCCCAGCCGCCAGGGGGCGAGCGGCAGCGGGGCTCCGAGAGCTGACCCCTCCCAGCACTAGGGACCTGGGCGTCCGCTCGGCGTGGGGGTGAAGGGGAAGGTAAATCAGTAACCCGTAGCGCACACAGGGCCTTTTGTCCCGCTCCGTCCAAAGAGCACCCTGGCCGCGGAGCTGGTTACTCATTGCCCACCGGGGCGGGGGCGGGCAGACTGTCCCTGCAGCTCCTTTCGAGACCCGCCGACTCGCACTGCTCCCCAGGGTGGCCCCATAGGGCCGGAGGAAGGGCGCGCTGGTCCCTCGGCTGCTGGACGGTCTGTTCGCCCCGAATAGAGAGTGAGGACGCTGAGGCTCCGAGAGGTGCAGTCACTTGCCCAGGCTCTCCCAGGGCTTGAGTGCGGGAGGCTGGAGAACCCAGAACTACCTGATGTCAGAGTCAGACAGACCCTTCGACCCCAGGTGCAGGGCAGTCTGTCCCGTCAGCCGCGCGGGTGACCCGACTAAGTGAGGTCAGGGTAGCCCCGGAGTGGGAATAGAATCCCTGGGCCTCCCACTCCATTCCCAACCCAGAGAGCTACATCCTTGAAGAGCAGAGCAGGGTGAGGGGATTTCACACGGGAGGGCAATGGAAAACGAAGGTGGGCACAGACACAGCACAGATTGTGGCATCTGAGCCAGGTAGAGAAGTGGGCTCACAGAGGTATGGGCAAGAGAGAAGACATGCCCAGTTCTGAAAGCCGATGACTTCTCAGTGCTGAAGAAGCAGACTGTGTGGCCAATGAGAATGACCGGGGCAAGGAGGGAGGCCTTGGACGCTGGATAAACAGTGTGGACTGGATGCTGCTGCACACAGGCAGCCATTATGGGCTTGTAGCCTGGTGGGTGTTGAGCCAGGGGGACATGACAGGCTCATAAATTTCTAAAACTCTGCTGGAGAATCAAGGGAGATGTTTGCAAAGGCCCAAGCTAGAGATGCCCATCACATGCTCTGGGTTCAGGCAGGGAAGGTGAGGTGGGCTGGAGGGGGACTGGACAAGCGATGCCCCAGCTGTGGGGGCAGCCCAGAGAAGAAACCGTTTGAAGGGGCAGATGATTGCTTTGGCCAGGACAAGCTAAGTGCCCCCTGCCTCAGAACGCAGGACAGGGGGAGCAGTGGCTGAGGAGGAGTGCAGTGAGATACCTGAGTGAGGTGGATGCAGAGCCATCAGTGACACCTGCTCCTCAGCCCCAGGTGCTAGCCAGCAGGCCCTTGGGACTATACTAGCCACCCTCTTCCCCTGCCAGCTGAGGCTCAGGTCTGACGGTTCCTTTTGGTGGATGGAGACATCGCTGATGGTGTTTGGAGGAGAGTACCTAGATGGGGTGGGCGTGTACATCACACCAGCTAGGAACAACACCAGAACGGGAGGTGACTGGCTAAGGGCAGACGCAGGATGACAGTCATGGAGAGGGGAAAGGGAAGAAAATACTGCAGCGTTCTGTGCGCCTGGCCCTACATACGTTCTCTTTTATCCTCAAAGCAGTCCTGTAAGGACAGCAGCCCAGAGAGGGACAGTGACTTGCACTTGGTAAGAGTCAGGATTTGAAGATGGCTCTGTCAGACACTAGAGTCTACCTGCTTTACAAGAGCTGGGGTCACCTCTGATGGAGTTGCGGGGGCACAAAAAACAGAAGTATCCCCAGAATGCAATTCTGGCTCAGAGTTTTTCCTGGCCATGGGATATATGGCCTGGTTAGCAGTGAGCATTCTGCCACTGCAGGCCTCCTTGGGTGGCTCAGACGGTAAAGAATCCACCCGCAGTGTGGAAGACCTGGGTTTGATCCCTGGGTCAGGAAGATCCCCTGGAGAAGGCAATGGTGACCCACTCCAGTATTCTTGCCTGGAGAATCCCCGTGGACTGAGGAGTCTGGTGGGCTACAGTCCATGGGGTCGCAAGGAGTCAAACATGACTGAGCGACTAAGCACACACCCACCCTGCCACTATAGGTCTCCGAAGCTGGTCATGGAAATGTAAGCAATGCTCTAGGGAGTAGGGGTCAGATTAGATAACATCCAAATGCTGAAGCTTGGCCTTGTATTATATTTCAGGGTTGGGTTTTTTTTTTTTTTTTGGCTCTTCAGCAATACATTTATTCAGCAAAAAATAAATTATGTGTGCTGAGAGAGAGAAGATGTGTCTCCATTCTCTGTTTCCCTCCAAGCAAAGAATTCCAAAACTGCCCTTTCTGTGAACTTGTGCCAAGGAAGGTCTCAGCAGGACCCAAGAAGGGCAGGAAGCCCAGCCCACTTCCAGCCCTCCCCCGCACCCCCCGCCAACCTACCATGGGGAAGCCTTGAGCTCTAGTTAACGGCAGAGCTGGTTCTAGTCTTCGCTCTGATGCTGCCTGTTGGGCTTGGACAAGTCAGCCAGCCATTTCTTGTCTCAGTTTCCTCATCTGCAAAACAGGAGCAGAGAGGCAGCAAAGGTGTGGGTCTAGTAGGAGTTCTTCGCCCTCTCTGTTTCAGGAAGGCAGTCATAGGAAGCCCAGCCTGGGTCCTTGAGAGCAGCAGGAAGGAGATGCAGCTGCTGTTGGTCCTACTGGGGGTCCTGCTGGGGGCACCTGGGGCTCCAGCTTTGTCCTTTGAGGCCTCTGAGGAAACGGAGCTGGGTATGGCCTCTAAGAAGGGAGAGGGTGGCCAGGGTGGGAAGAGTGGGCCTCAGGAGGGGGCTGCTGGCTGAGCAAGGCTGGAGAGGATCCTGGCCCAGGCCCTGAGGAGGTGGCAGCAGGGCAGGACTCAGCCATGGAGACTTGGTGTCTGGCTCCCAGCAAGTGTCCACCTATCTGTGTGTCCCCAAGAGAGGACTGGCCTTGCAGGGTGCGGGGCCCCGAGCTGGGCCACAGAGCTGGTGGTGAGCCCCTTGGCTGTGTGCGTGTGCGTATGTGTGCGTGTGTGTTCTGAGCACTGGGTGTGTGTCACTTGGGGGGCCCCACCAGCATGTGTGGTGTATGCACTGTGAGTGTGATGTGCCCCAGAGGTGTGGAGTGTGCCCTGTGCGTGGCACGTATAGCATGTGCCTTGTGTGTGTGTGTCCCTTAGACAGTGGCATGTCCAGTCCAGCATGTCTGCTATATGCCGTGTGTGTGTGTGCTATGCACCAGAGGGGTGGCGTTTGCCCTACACATAGCGTCTGCAGCATGTGGTTGTGTGTCCATGAAGGGGCAGCAGGTGTTTAGCATGTGTCGAGTGTGCTCGTGTCTTGTGTGTGCAGCATGTTCTCTGTAGGCAGGGGGCTGCGGGGCTCACGGACCTCTGCCCTCGACCCACAGAGCCCTGCCTGGCCCCCAGCCCGGAGCAGCAAGAGCAGGAGTTGACAGTGGCCCTTGGGCAGCCTGTGCGGTTATGCTGTGGGCGGGCTGAGCGCAGTGGCCACTGGTACAAGGAGGGCAGTCGCCTGACACCTGCTGGCCGGGTACGAGGCTGGAGAGGCCGCTTGGAGATTGCCAGCTTCCTACCTGAGGATGTTGGCCAGTACCTCTGCCTGGCACGAGGCTCCTTGCTTCTGCACAATGTCACCTTGGTTGTGGACGGTAAGGGGGACCAGCAGAGGCTAAGGGGTACCTGGGGAGAGACTCTCTGTCCTGGGCCTCAAACACCTCCTTCTGTCCCGTACATAGATTCCATGACCTCCAGCAATGGTGATGAGGACCCCAAGATCCACAGGGACTCCTTGAATGGGCACGTTTACCCCCAGCAAGGTCAGTGTGAGTCCTCAAAGACCCTGCCTTCCTGCTGGCCACTGAGAACAGATCTGTGTGTGAACAGGAGGTCTTCTAGTGGACACTGAATTCTCCCATCTCCTCCTCTTCAGCACCCTACTGGACGCACCCCCAGCGCATGGAGAAGAAACTGCATGCAGTGCCTGCTGGGAACACCGTCAAGTTCCGCTGTCCAGCTGCAGGCAACCCCATGCCCACCATCCGCTGGCTCAAGGATGGACAGGACTTCCACGGGGAACACCGCATCGGAGGCATTCGGGTGAGTCTCCAGGTTCTCTTGTAGGTGCCCTCAAGTCAAACCCACAGCTCTTTTTCTAATGAGGAAGGCAGCCGAGGGCCTGAGAAGGGGCATTAGACCGTGGACATGGACAGTTCTGGGTAAGTTCCCACTCTGCCACTCCCTGGCAAGTGAGTTAACCTACCGACCTTAGCAACTCCATGTGTACAGTGGGAAGGATCACTGACCAGCAGGTATCAGTGTTTTACGGGCTCATTTTCATGATGAGACCACAACAGGGTCAGTTCCAAGCTATTGTCTCAGAGGAAGCTGAGACTCAGAAAGGGCAAAAACTGGTTCAAGGTAGCCCAGCTTGGAAGCAGTAGAGCTAAAACTCAAAAGACTCAAACCCACGGTTTGGATACTTTTGGAAGCCTTCTCCTTTGTCCCAAAGTCCCTACCCTTGGCATTGGTCTCCCCGGGGCTTAGAGAGCTTGAGAAGACCCCTGTGGGCACGGTTCGGTGGCCTCTCATGGACGCTTGCCTGCTCCCCAGCTTCGCCACCAGCACTGGAGCCTGGTGATGGAAAGCGTGGTGCCCTCTGACCGTGGCACGTACACCTGCCTCGTGGAAAACTCTTTGGGCAGCATCCGCTATAGCTACCTGCTGGACGTGCTGGGTGAGTGGGTGCGCAAGCGGGTGAAGGGGCGTGGGGGTGGGAGCCCTGTCCCTGTCTTCAGGTGGGACCCAGTCTGACAAGCCAGATGGACTTAGTCTTAGGTGACTCGCTCAAGCTACTCAAAGTGTCCAGGTGGGGCCGAGGGAAGCACAGAGAGTAACGTGGGCTTGGAGAAACAGGGCCCAGCTGAGTTGGGGAAATGGGAAAGACATCCAGGCAGAGGACACAGGCTGAGCCAAGGCCCTAGGCATGAAGAATACAATGCTTCTGTGGAGAGGTATATGCGTGGCTTGTGGGATTTAAGCAGAGAGCTAGACCTGGAGGGTTTTTGAGTGCTTGGCTGAGAAGTTCTCCTTGTCCCCAAAGGCAATGAGAAGCCACAGAAGGTTTGAATGGTGTAAGGAGGGGATGAACAAGGTCTGAGCTGAGTATCAGGAAGGTTCCTCCCTTGAGCTGAGGGGTAGGCGGGAGGCAGGTAAGTGCACCGATCAGGACTGACAGCCTGGCTGGCCTCACCCCCAGAGCGGTCCCCGCACCGGCCCATCCTTCAGGCAGGGCTCCCAGCCAACACCACGGCTGTGGTGGGCAGTGACGTGGAACTGCTCTGCAAGGTGTACAGCGACGCCCAGCCCCACATCCAGTGGCTGAAGCACATCGTCATCAACGGCAGCAGCTTCGGGGCCGACGGCTTCCCCTATGTGCAAGTCTTAAAGGTCTAGTCCCTGCTGGCACCTGATTCCACCATCCTCCCACGGGGGTGGGGAGTCCCCACCTCGCTTCCTGGCCACAGAGGGACCCCAGGCCCTGCTGTGGCCCCTAAGTGTATCCCCCATCCCCAGACAGCAGACATCAATAGCTCAGAGGTGGAGGTCTTGTACCTTCGGAATGTATCTGCTGAGGATGCAGGCGAGTACACCTGCCTGGCAGGCAACTCCATCGGCCTTTCCTACCAGTCGGCCTGGCTCACGGTGCTGCCGGGTGAGCTCCTGCTGTGGTCCAGCCATGGGCTGTGACCTGCTGGGTAGAGGGAGTCTTCCTTGGTCTGTGAGATATGGATCTGGGATGTGGCGTGTGGATTTGGGGTTTTGCATACAGTAATCCTGCTATGCATGTCCACATATGACTGTGCGATCCTCAGGACATGGATGTGCAGTGCTGGGCTGTGCTTAGTCTCTCAGTCGTGTCCGACTCTTCGTGACCCATGGACTGTAGCCCATCAGGCTCCTCTGTCCATGGGATTCTCCAGACTAGAATACTGGAGTGGGTTGCCATGCCCCCCTCCAGGGGACTTCTCAACCCAGGGATCGAAGCCAGGTCTCCCACATTGCAAGTGGATTCTATATCGTCTAAGCCACCAGGGAAGTCCGTGGGTATGCAGGACGGGATATCAATGCAGTTTTACTGGTGTGCGTCTCTCTTTGTGAGGAGCTACAAGGGCTTCACTGAGAAGGGGGTGGGGCCAGCCATCTGACTGCTGACTGACCAATCAGTTTCTGTCCGTGTGTCCATCTGCGGGCAGAGGAGGATCCACGTGGACAGCGACAGCACCCGAAGGCAGGTACACGGACATCATCCTGTACTCGTCAGGCTCTCTGGCTTTGATCGTGTTCCTGCTGCTGGTCGGGCTATATCGCAGGCAGATGCTCCTCACCCGACACCACCGACAGCCCGCCACCGTGCAGAAGTTATCTCGCTTCCCTCTGGCCCGACAGGTATGCAGCTTGCTGTCCCCCACCTCCGTGTTCCCATAGCAAAGGCTCAGGGCCTGCGTTCCCGCCCCAGCTCAGCTTCAGCAGACCGACCAAGTCTCTCACTTTGCAGTTCTCGCTGGAGTCAGGCTCCTCAGCCAAGTCAAGCTTGTCCCTGGTGCGGGGTGTCCGTCTCTCCTCCAGTGGCCCCCCCTTGCTCGCTGGCCTCGTGAGTCTCGACCTGCCTCTCGACCCGCAGTGGGAGTTCCCCCGGGACAGGTATGCCGTGCTGAGTGAGCGTGGGGATCAGACCTTGTGCAGGAGTGATGCCCAGTGGCTGACGCCTTGTCTGTCTCATCTTCAGGCTGGTGCTGGGAAAGCCCCTGGGCGAGGGCTGCTTTGGGCAGGTGGTGTGTGCAGAGGCCTTCGGCATGGACCCCACCCGGCCGGACCAAGCCAGCACCGTGGCCGTCAAGATGCTTAAGGGTAAGTGTGGCGGCTTGTGGGAGACCCTATGACCTTGGGAGTAACAGACAGGGCTCAGGGTGCTAGTGGGTGAGGACCAGGAAAGGCTGTCATTCCCCTACTCCTAGGGCCCAGTGCCCAAATGTGCCACCAACCCTGGCAAGTCATTTCTGAGCTTTGATTTCCTCACAGGTCACATGGGATAAATAACAGTCCCCGCCTCCCAGCCTGAGGTTGGTGGAAAATGACACCTAAAATCTTCACTACTGGGATGATGGTGAACACAATAGTTTAGAGTGATGGGTCTGCTACCCTGTGTCAGCTTTGACCTCAAGTAACCTTATTAGCCTGGAAGGCCTCCACCTCAACCCCATGATCACCCCCCAGACTGCACCCTCGGTCTCCCCCCGGGTCCTTCCCAGATCTCCCGCTGTGTCCACCACTCTTTCAGAGAACAGCCCAAGCAGCAGCCCCAGGAAGCTCAGGACACCCGGGCGGGACCCACCATCGAGGCCTCTCGCTGCTATTCCCCAGCCCCTTCTACAATAGCGGCGCAAACCGCTGTTCCACTCCCGCCAGCCCCTCCTTTCTGCACAGCTGGGGCCACCTGGCACTTTCTGGGAGGCAAGGATTGAGAAATGTGCATTGTGAGGTCTGGCAGGGAGGATATGTCATTGGCCCAGGGCCACAGGTCAGCCCCAGGGGCTCAGCCCCTGCTCCTTAGCCTTCTCAAGAGAAACTAGAGCAGCTTCTTCCTGGCCTCCCCTGGCTGCACCCTACCAGCAGCTCCCTGAACTCCCAGGCCAGATGGACGCCAGGCCCTGGTCAGACAGACCTCAGGGCGCCAGCCCACTTCCTGCCCCCAGGAGCTCCCACCCCATTCGGGGACTAATGCCAAGTCCTCCAGACGGAGCTTCCTTCCTGTTCCGAGCTCTTTCCCCTCCCTCCTTTTTCCTGGTTGCACTCACTGGCAGGCCTAGCACTTTTAGATCCTGATCGTGTCGCATCCTTGCAACTGTTATGAGAGTAGGGCATAATCCATCGTCCCATTTCATACAAGATGATCCTGAGGTTCAGAGAAGTTAAGAGACTGTTTCAAGGCCACACAGCCTAGCAGAGATTCAGGCCCAGACCTTCCAGGCATGGAATTTAGGGCTCCATGTCCTGTCCCCAACCCAAAGCCTCCCTTGTGTATGAGTGATGGGTCTGCTACCCTGTGTCAGCTTTGACCTCAAGTAACCTTATTAGCCTGGAAGGCCTCCACCTCAACCCCATGATCACCCCCCAGACTGCACCCTCGGTCTCCCCCCGGGTCCTTCCCAGATCTCCCGCTGTGTCCACCACTCTTTCAGAGAACAGCCCAAGCAGCAGCCCCAGGAAGCTCAGGACACCCGGGCGGGACCCACCATCGAGGCCTCTCGCTGCTATTCCCCAGCCCCTTTACAATAGCGGCGCAAACCGCTGTTCCACTCCCGCCAGCCCCTCCTTTCTGCACAGCTGGGGCCACCTGGCACTTTCTGGGAGGCAAGGATTGAGAAATGTGCATTGTGAGGTCTGGCAGGGAGGATATGTCATTGGCCCAGGGCCACAGGTCAGCCCCAGGGGCTCAGCCCCTGCTCCTTAGCCTTCTCAAGAGAAACTAGAGCAGCTTCTTCCTGGCCTCCCCTGGCTGCACCCTACCAGCAGCTCCCTGAACTCCCAGGCCAGATGGACGCCAGGCCCTGGTCAGACAGACCTCAGGGCGCCAGCCCACTTCCTGCCCCCAGGAGCTCCCACCCCATTCGGGGACTAATGCCAAGTCCTCCAGACGGAGCTTCCTTCCTGTTCCGAGCTCTTTCCCCTCCCTCCTTTTTCCTGGTTGCACTCACTGGCAGGCCTAGCACTTTTAGATCCTGATCGTGTCGCATCCTTGCAACTGTTATGAGAGTAGGGCATAATCCATCGTCCCATTTCATACAAGATGATCCTGAGGTTCAGAGAAGTTAAGAGACTGTTTCAAGGCCACACAGCCTAGCAGAGATTCAGGCCCAGACCTTCCAGGCATGGAATTTAGGGCTCCATGTCCTGTCCCCAACCCAAAGCCTCCCTTGTGTAATCACCCTGGCTGTCATCCTCGCAGACAACGCCTCTGACAAGGACTTGGCAGACCTGGTCTCTGAGATGGAGGTGATGAAGCTGATTGGCCGACACAAGAACATTATCAACCTGCTGGGTGTCTGCACCCAGGAAGGTGGGAGCAGGGCGGGATGAGGGGCAGGGATGGTGGGGACATGGAGCCACAGCCTTGCCAGCTTCCCTGCCGCCCCTCTCCTCTGCAGGGCCCTTGTACGTGATTGTGGAGTGTGCTGCCAAGGGCAACCTGCGGGAGTTCCTGCGGGCCCGCCGGCCCCCAGGCCCTGACCTCAGCCCTGACGGGCCTCGGAGCAGCGAGGGGCCGCTCTCCTTCCCTGCCCTGGTCTCCTGCGCCTACCAGGTGGCCCGGGGCATGCAGTACCTGGAGTCCCGGAAGGTAACGATCCATCCCCGCACTTTCAGGCCTTGTGTTAAATGCCACCAACTTCTCCCTCTCTCCTCTTTTTCCTTACTCTAAGTGTCCTTGAGTCCCTCTGTACTGCCTCATCTATACGCAGTTAACACGGCATCTTTCCATTCCTTCCTCTCCCACAGGCAGGAAGAGGTGGTGCGAGAGACAAAGTGTGGGCCCTGAAGTTAGTTGGCTTACGTTTCCCCTCTCTCAACTTCCTCATCTGTAAAATGGGTGGATGATTCCCACTCGTCGGGTTGCTGTGAGGTCCCCTGTGCCCAGTTCCTAGCCATGTGTCCTCAATCTAAGACCTCTGCCCCACCCCCAGTGCATCCACCGGGACCTGGCTGCCCGCAATGTGCTGGTGACCGAGGACAACGTGATGAAGATTGCAGACTTCGGGCTGGCCCGTGGCATCCACCACATTGATTACTACAAGAAAACCAGCAACGTAAGGGAGGCGGGGTGCAGCTGACTGGGGCCAGGCGCTGGGACCCGTGGCCCCTGGCAGCAGTGCTCCCTCTTCCCCCCAGGGCCGCCTGCCTGTCAAGTGGATGGCACCAGAGGCCTTGTTTGACAGAGTCTACACACACCAGAGTGATGTGTGAGTCCTGGAAGCTGGGGCCCGGGATATATCTGCAGGCAACCGTTGTCCTTCTAAAGCCCTTGCCCTGGGTCTGAGTGGGACCAGACTCTAAAAGAAGCCCTTATTCCCACCCCCATGGTGGATCATAGCTGGGGGCCCCCTGTTCTAGCCGCAGGGTTAGGGAGTGAAGCTGTACCCTGCTGAGCCTGGGTTCTGCCTCCATCCAGGTGGTCGTTTGGAATCCTGCTGTGGGAGATCTTCACCCTCGGGGGCTCCCCATACCCTGGCATCCCCGTGGAGGAGCTGTTCTCGCTGCTACGAGAGGGGCATCGGATGGACCGGCCCCCACACTGCCCCCCAGAGCTGTGAGGCCTCACCCCACTCTCCCTCACTTTCCAGTTCCTCATTCTCTGTCCTAACCCTGACCTCACAGTCTAGTCATACAGAGTGGTCAGCTCTCACTCATGGTCACCCCCTCCTCAGCCCGGCAGGGAAGGCCTGGCAGGGTACTCTTTTGCTGAATGGCCTCACCTTGCATCAAACCCTCCTGCCCCTTCACCACACCCCCTCACCCAGGCCCTAGGCTCCTTCTGACCCTCCTCCACCCCTCCCCCAGGTACGGGCTGATGCGCGAGTGCTGGCACGCAGCACCCTCTCAGAGACCCACTTTCAAGCAGCTGGTGGAGGCGCTGGACAAGGTCCTGCTGGCCGTCTCTGAGGAGGTACTGCATCCCTGTGGTCCCAAGACCACCCCCCACCCCCATGCCCACTGCCCTCTGGGCCTCATCCCACCTGACCACCAGGGCTGACCAACACTGTTCCCCACAGTACCTCGACCTCCGCCTAACCTTTGGACCCTACTCCCCTGCCGGCGGGGACGCCAGCAGCACCTGCTCCTCTAGCGACTCTGTCTTCAGCCACGACCCCCTACCACTGAGGCCCAGCTCCTTCTCCTTCCCTGGGGGGCAGACGTGAGCAGGGACACAGGCTGTATGGGCAGGGTCGGCTGCCAGCCTTGGGCCTCCTGGCTCAACTGCAACCAGGTGGCGCTCGACCTTGGCAGCCCCAGGCCCTGACCTAAGGGTACTATCCCAGATCTCTGGTTCTGTTTGGGGGAGGTCTGTCCTTGGTCCTGGGGTCCCTAGTCTTGAGACTTCCTTCTCTGGCCTCTGGGTCTCAAGCCAGAGTTCAACCCCAGTCTCAAGGCCCTGTTCTTTGGAGTCATCGCCCCAGTGTTCTAATGGCTTGTTAAGGTTCTGCTTGGACTTCTGGTCCTTGGCACTGAGTCCTTGTTCCGGGGCTTTGGTCGGACCTGCCTCAGGGCTGTCTTTATACCTCCCCACTTTCCCATACCAAGAGAGGTCTTAGACCTCTGAATCCCACTTCCCCAGGCCTCCCCTGCCCCCTCTGCTGCTTGTCCCAGCATCTTGATGGAAGGAGCGCTTGTGCCCACCCCATCCCCACACCACCCCATGCTGGCTGAGAGGCTGGGAGCCTGCCAAAACACAGAAGCAAATGACCTTTTATAAATTATTTTTTTGAAATAAACTTCTGTGTGCCTGCCTGGTGTCTTCCCCACAGTGGGTGGAGGGGGAACAGGGTGGAGAGATCCCTGAGCTGGGAATTTTGCTGGGGATGACACAGACGGAGGGCTTCACGCCAGGCCCGGGTTAATAACCACCTCCAGCTGCCTCAGGGTGGACCCAGGAGCCTTTGTGCCCCTCTGTCTTGGTTTGTCTGTCTCAGCAGCCTCGTCGGATATATGATAGTGTGAACGAGTGCTAACTGGCAGGTGAGTCCACACGGCACCATCCACTTGGCGGGACTCCTGTACCCTCTGCACATGTGTTACGTGCATACGTGCCCTGGGACTGTCCCTAAGGGAGCTGGCAGCACCCCGCCCCCATCTGCTCAGCATTAACCAAGCTGACCGTTAACACAGCATGAAAGCCTGAAACTCAGCTTCGAGGCTGCTGCCCGCTCCCACGCTCTGCCGCTCAGGGTGGGGGCTCTGCCCACCCCGCCCCACCCTGGCCAGTCTCCCAGGCAGCAGCTGGTTGCCGCCTGGCTGGGCTGCAGCTGTCTCTGCCTGCCTGGTCCTCCCCTGGGGAGGCCGTCATGGCCCTGTTCTCAAACACCCTCTTGGGGAGGTGGAGGGATCAGCTTCTCAGGGCTCTAAGCCTGGAACTTCTCCGGCTCCATCTCAGCAGTCACTGCCGCTCTTCAGCGCCCCAGTCCACAGAAGAGGTACCTGACCCAGTGCCGGGCACTCTCTCTGGCCCTGCTCGGCCCTGCTGAAACAGGAGCTCCCATCCAGGACAGACCCTTGGTGGAAGCTGCTGGATTGCCCCCAGAACCTCTAGGGGATGGTGGCTGAAAGTACAAACAGGGTCAGAAGGGGCTAGGAATACGGATTTGGGACTAGGGCCATCCTGGAAGATGGAGCATCAGCCACATTTCTCTTCCCATTCCAGGTTTCCTCTTTGTCTCTCCTCTTCCTACTCCTCTTTGCCTCACTGCGTCCCATCATCCCCCACAAAACTGTACCTCCTCCAGGAGCCCCCATCTCAGAGAAGGCACCAGAGAAAAACCCAGGGAGTCTTCCCTGACCGCTTCTTTTCCCTCAGGAGCCCTGTTCCCCAGTGGAATGAGAGAACACTGGACTTGGAGCTAGGAAGTTCAGAGCTGCCACCTCCACTGTCCCATGGCCACTGTTCTCACTGACTTGATCATAACTCTTCGCCTATACGAGTGGTGTACCCCTGCTTGCTTACCTCCAGGGGTTAGGGTTTAGGATGAAATGAGTCTCAGATGAGCCCATGTGGGGAAGGACACCCTGCAGAGTTCATGTGTGTGATGCTGAGTGTTTCCCTAGGAATTGGTGAACTTGGCCTTTGCCGCATCCCTGAGTCTCAGGGCCGTCTCAAAGGGTCTCCTTCCTGCCCAAGGTCTCCTCCATCCTCTCCCCTCCTATTCCCTTGCAGGTGGCTCCACAGACAGCTTCCAAAAGCAGCTTTTGGCTTACATTCCTCCTGCACTCAAGAACCCCCTCTGGCTCCCAGGAGTCCTCCAAACTTTCTGACTGAGTCCCTATCTCCCACTGAAGTCACTGGCTAGTGACTGTCCTTTATTAACCTAATCAAACATAGATCCCTCAAAGCCCACCCAGGGAAAAAAGGGCTGGGAGGCTAGAGCAATGTGTAAGGAAAAGGGAGTGGCAAATGAGAACCCCCATTTTCCACTTTGCCACCGTGAGCCCACTGCTGTGCTAGGCCCAGCACAGTGGAGGGAGAGGCCCACCACTGTCCCTCATTGCAGCCTTGCCAGATATTGAGACCCTATGGACTGCAACCTGCCAAGCTCCTCTGGCTACAGGATTCTCCAGGCAAGAAAACTGGAGTGAATTACAATGTCCTTCTCCAGGGGATCTTCCCAACCCAGGGATCGAAGCCAAGCCTCTTATGTCTCCTGCATTGGCAGACAGGTGTTTTTTGTTTTTTATTTTTTTTACCACTAGCACCATCTAGGAGGCCCAGATAAAGATTGGTTTTCCCAATTTAATGGTAGAGAAACTGAGGATATGATGGACCCCAGGTCACAAGGATTAGGGTCTAAGGAAGGAGTTTTTCCCCCACACCAGGTTCCCAGCAGGTCCTGTGTACATGGGAGACTCATCAGAGTGATGGGGGCAGCTGCTGCCTGGTAGGTCCTGGGGTCCCAGAGGGGTTCAGCTGCCTCTCCCTGTGCCCCCTCCCTGCTAGCCTCTCTGGCAGGCACGTGCTTACTGGGCCTTTCCACATTCCTCACGTCCCATGTCAGAATGAGACAGATGCTACTAATTCCCTCGTGCAAGCTATGCTGCTCCATCCCCTCTCCCCCAAACTCGCTCTGGGCATCTTGGCAGCTTCTGGAGCTGACACCCTTGGTCTGCCTGGGTTCCAAGCAGCTTCTGAGCTAGTGCCCCCCACCCACCCCCACCCAACCACAAGAGCCGGTCGGAAAAGCACTGGGTCACCTCTCTGGACTCTGCCACTTGCTGGCTGCTTGGGTCAGCCAAAGGTTCTGGTAGGAGCAACAGACAAACGGCCACTCAGATCTCAGAAGCCAGAGCCAAGAGGCAAGGGGCTGCTGGGAGGGAATCAGTGCCTGGGAGGGAGGGGTAAGCTGGCCCTGGTAAAGGGGTTGGGAGGGTGTTAGCTATGACTGAAGTTACCCTCTGAGCCTGAAACACAGGAATGACAATATGCCTTGGAGAATGGTAGGAAACGCTTGGTCAAAAATGGCTGTTGCTACATGGATTAGGAGGGAATGGCCCCCAGGTCTAGGTTGCCATGATCTCATGTTGGCACCCCTTCCCTGGAAGGCATGCTTGTCCCCACTGCCCAAATGAGGACACTGAGGCTCAGAACGAGGAAGTGACTGGCCCCAAGTTGTTAGTCACTCAGTCATGTCCGACTCGTGCGACCCCATGGACTGCAGCCCACCTGGCTCTATCCATGGAATTCTCCAGGCAAGAATACTGGAGTGGGTTGCTATTTCCTCCTTCTCTCAAGATCGAATGGGGGCAGTGACAGAATCAGTGCTCGGGAGCGGGTGCCTTTCCCACTGCAGGGATTGTTCCCAAAGCCCTGGTGGCCCAGTCATTCCGAGGGCCAGGAGAGGCTCTGGATTTCCACGAAGCAGAAATGGAATGTCCAGACACACAAATGGATGGTCATTCATGACACCTAAGCACAGAGGTGCTGGGCCCAGCACTTTGAGTTCCAGCCCTGTGACCTTCATCTCTGCCACCTCTGGGCCTCACATGGGCTATTGCTTCTTCTCCCCCACTCAACTGGCCAAGCCCCTCCTGCCCTTTAGATCTCACTTAAACCTCATTTTGGGGGGCAGCCTCCCCAAGGCCTCCTTCCAAGTTGCACCTCACTTCCTGCTCTCATTGCTATAGAGCGGGATGCTCACAGGAATCTCCTTTCCTCAAAGTGTGAGCCCCGGGAAGCAAGCAGTGCCGCGGTAGATTTTTAGCATATATCAGAATTACCTGAAAAGTTTAGATTGCTGGGCCTTACCCCAGAATTTTGTATCTAGTAGGTCTGAGTATTCTTGCCTGGAGAATTCCCATGGACAGAGGAGCCTGGCAGGCTACAGTCCACGGGGTCACAAAAAGTGAGACCTGACCAAGCGACTAAGCACACACACACACACACACACACACACACACAGGTGTGAGGTAAAGCCTGGAAATCTGCATTTCTAACAAGTTCCCAGGGGATGCTGCTGGTCTGAGGCCACACTTTGAGAACCACATTTTAAAGAGGAATTCTGTGTTAATGGTTTAAATAACTGAAACAAAAACTTGAATGGCACAAAAGGGTTTCCATGAAAAACTACCCCCTTGTCCCCACCCTCTTTGCTCCCATGAAAAACTGCCCCCATTTTCTAAGCCTTCTTGCATTGCTCCCCCCATGTTCATGTAGCCCTTGATCCAGGGTAGCAGCTACTGTCCTTGCCCCTCAACTCCCATCCAGGGCAGCACCAGGCAGAACGGAGGGACAGGTGGAGAAGATTCACCCCCTGGAACATATACTCAGGTGTGTACCACCACCGTCTGCCCCTTCCCACACTCTAGGACCCTAACTGGGACTCCCCCTCCCATCCCTCCACCTGCTGTTGGATTTAGCCTAATCCCAGAGTATGTGTGTGAGGCAGCTGCAGTTCTCTCTGCAGGGAGAGGGCCCCCCTCCAGAGGAAATCTCCTTTTATTATGACTGAAGTTACCCTCTGAGCCTGAAACACAGGAATGACAATATGCCTTGGAGAATGGTAGGAAACGCTTGGTCAAAAATGGCTGTTGCTACATGGATTAGGAGGGAATGGCCCCCAGGTCTGGGTTGCCATGATCTCATGTTGGCACCCCTTCCCTGGAAGGCATGCTTGTCCCCACTGCCCAAATGAGGACACTGAGGCTCAGAACGAGGAAGTGACTGGCCCCAAGTTGTTAGTCACTCAGTCATGTCCGACTCGTGCGACCCCATGGACTGCAGCCCACCTGGCTCTATCCATGGAATTCTCCAGGCAAGAATACTGGAGTGGGTTGCTATTTCCTCCTTCTCTCAAGATCGAATGGGGGCAGTGACAGAATCAGTGCTCGGGAGCGGGTGCCTTTCCCACTGCAGGGATTGTTCCCAAAGCCCTGGTGGCCCAGTCATTCCGAGGGCCAGGAGAGGCTCTGGATTTCCACGAAGCAGAAATGGAATGTCCAGACACACAAATGGATGGTCATTCATGACACCTAAGCACAGAGGTGCTGGGCCCAGCACTTTGAGCTCCAGCCCTGTGACCTTCATCTCTGCCACCTCTGGGCCTCACATGGGCTATTGCTTCTTCTCCCCCACTCAACTGGCCAAGCCCCTCCTGCCCTTTAGATCTCACTTAAACCTCATTTTGGGGGGCAGCCTCCCCAAGGCCTCCTTCCAAGTTGCACCTCACTTCCTGCTCTCATTGCTATAGAGCGGGATGCTCACAGGAATCTCCTTTCCTCAAAGTGTGAGCCCCGGGAAGCAAGCAGTGCCGCGGTAGATTTTTAGCATATATCAGAATTACCTGAAAAGTTTAGATTGCTGGGCCTTACCCCAGAATTTTGTATCTAGTAGGTCTGAGTATTCTTGCCTGGAGAATTCCCATGGACAGAGGAGCCTGGCAGGCTACAGTCCACGGGGTCACAAAAAGTGAGACCTGACCAAGCGACTAAGCACACACACACACACACACACACACACACACAGGTGTGAGGTAAAGCCTGGAAATCTGCATTTCTAACAAGTTCCCAGGGGATGCTGCTGGTCTGAGGCCACACTTTGAGAACCACATTTTAAAGAGGAATTCTGTGTTAATGGTTTAAATAACTGAAACAAAAACTTGAATGGCACAAAAGGGTTTCCATGAAAAACTACCCCCTTGTCCCCACCCTCTTTGCTCCCATGAAAAACTGCCCCCATTTTCTAAGCCTTCTTGCATTGCTCCCCCCATGTTCATGTAGCCCTTGATCCAGGGTAGCAGCTACTGTCCTTGCCCCTCAACTCCCATCCAGGGCAGCACCAGGCAGAACGGAGGGACAGGTGGAGAAGATTCACCCCCTGGAACATATACTCAGGTGTGTACCACCACCGTCTGCCCCTTCCCACACTCTAGGACCCTAACTGGGACTCCCCCTCCCATCCCTCCACCTGCTGTTGGATTTAGCCTAATCCCAGAGTATGTGTGTGAGGCAGCTGCAGTTCTCTCTGCAGGGAGAGGGCCCCCCTCCAGAGGAAATCTCCTTTTATTCTCTTGCTACCGAAATCTGACCTTCATCAGCACCTGGGCCCCTAGGCTGGGGCCTGTCCCCAAGAAGTGGCTGAGGAGATGGCGTGAAATCGCCAACAGCTGAACTCACCCAGCATTCTCCCGCATCCTCTCCTACTCAGTTGCTGCTCACATTCCACAGCGCCAGTCCCTTCCGGGCTCTGGTGCCAGCCTCCAGCTCTTGTGCTGCTGCTTGGGGCCCAGCCTGACCTGGCCCTACTGATCGCACCCACTGGCCCTGTGGCCTATGGCTGTGGGTGCCTCCCAGCTCTGAACTTCCAGACCACTCTTGTTCCCTTCAGGGCATGGTTCAGCGTTCACCTCCTCCAAGCAGCCCACACTGATCTCACAGCACAGCCTAGGCATTCCACCTCTATGCACAACTGGAATGACCCATTTATGGCCCTTTCTGTCTCACTCAGAACAGGATCCTCATGGGCTCCCTCTCAAAGTGCAGAGCAGGCCCACAAAGTTTTGTGAAATGACTGAATGACCTGGTAAGGACGATGATGAGGCTCCTGGTCAGGGAGGTATAGGCCCTTTCCTTTCATAGCGGAGGACCCTAGGAAACCAGGTTCCAGGAGAGGAGGGTTGGCTCGGAAGACTTAGACAGCCAGACCCATATTGGACAGCACAGCTCTACAACCTTGCCAATGGGCTAGCCCTCAGATTCTGGGGGAATGAGGTTATTATAATTGCTGGGGGACTTACTGCATGTGCTAAGGATGGCTTCACCCACACAACTGGGCTTCTGCCTAGATGACCGTGGCCCCTTCCAAGTCACTGCTAATAACAGACATGGACTATAGCCTGCCAGGCTCTTCTGTCTGTGGCACTCTCCAGGCAAGAAACTGGAGTGGGTAGTCACTTCCTTGTCCAGGGGATCTTCCTGAGATTGAACCTGGGTCTCCTGCTTTGCAGGCAGATTCTTTACCATCTGAGCTACCAGGGAAACTCTGAAGCAGACAGGCTGGAGATAAATGATGGATGGCATAGAATTCTCTAAAGCAGCACTGGCAGGAGGGCCTCTTGCAATGACAGAAAGTATCCTTTTTGTCCAATACAGTAGCCACTGGCCATACATGGCTACTGAGCACTTGAAACATAGCTCATGTGACTAACGGACTGATTATTTTAGTTTATTTAAATACAAGTTTAAAGAGCTGTGCATTGACAAGACTGCTTCAGAACCTTCACAAAGGGGCTCTTAAGTGTCCTGATGGGGAATTCGCTCCACCTGACAACACTGAGGGGAAAATTTGAAATGGAGTGATGCACCCCTGTCCCCGTGAAGCACTTACTGCAGTTGTGGGGATGCAATCACTTGTGAAGGGTGGGCAGGCAGTCACTACGGCTGCTTCCAAGGAGAGTAACTCGGTGGATGGGGCCACGCCTCGAGGGAGGGGACCTTTGTTTCTTCTAATTTTTAAACTTGATACGTGCGTTGTTATTTACCAAAATTGAAATTTTTAAAAAAATATATAGGGGCAGCAGATGTATCAATACTATTCTTATATTTACTGTGTTTACTTAATATTGTGTAATAAAAATTTTGCATATTAAAAAAAAAGAAAAGGAATTCCATAGCTGTCCAGTGGGCAGGACCCTGCACTTTCACTGCCATGGTTCAGTTCAGTTCAGTTCAGTCGCTCAGTCGTGTCCAACTCTTTGTGATCCCATGGACTGCAGCACACTAGGCTTCTCTGTCCATCACCAACTCCTGGAGCTTGCTCAAATTCATGTCCATCGAGTCGGTGATGCCATCCAACCATCTTGTCCTTTGTTCTCCCCTTCTCCTCCTGCCTTTAGTCTCTCCCAGCATCAGGGTCTTTTCAAATGAGTCAGTTCTTCACATTAGGTAGCCAAAGTATTGGAGCTTCAGCTTCAGCATCAGTCCTTCCATGTTCAAGCCCCAGTTGGGGAACTAACACCCTGCAAGTCATGCAGCATGGCCACAAATAATAATAATAATTCATTAAAAGAAAAGAAAAAATACTAGAGACGAAAAGTATCCCCTCTGAGTACACATCAGCTTCCACAGCGGCCTGGCACAAAGCTCAGGCTGTCCCAGGAGCCAGCTGCAGAGCTTCCTGGGGCCAGCGCCCTCCTATATAGCCCCTCTGACCTCCTGTCGCTTCACATGTCAGCCCAGGATGAACCCAGTCCCATCAGACAAAGCCTGAACTGACCCCTGCCCACTCCCCAGACTCCCTGCACACCCCTCCCTTATCAAGTCTCTAAACCCAGTCACCTTCTTTCTGTTTCTCTGCCACCCCAAGTTCATGAGAACTTCAGGGCTTTTGACTTGCAGGTCTCTGCAGGGAATACTAGTCCCCCGATGCTTCTGGGTTGGCTGTTAGAACAAAGGTCGTCTCCTAACAGTGGCCTCTCCTGACCACTCTGGCCAAAGTCCCCCCTCCTTATTCCATATTTTAGCCCCTTGTTTGTTTTATCATTATCTTATTTGCTCACTCTTTACTGACTGCCACCTCCCTAGGAGGCAAGCTCTGAGAAGCCAAGGGACCATTCTGTTCATAATTGTACTTGTCAACAACAGGATCTGGGGGCCTTGTGGATAAATGCTCCTGAGATATTCACGGAATGAATATGTGTTGAATGAATTTCCTAGATTCAACTTCAAATTCCAGATTGTCAAGCCGGGAGCTAAGACAGTCTCCTCAGAATACACACATAGCCTCTTGAGGGGCTCACAGTGATGAGTCCCATAGTGTCCACCAAGGGATGGTCAACCCTCCTCCCCTCTCTGAGTGGGGCTGAGAACCCCAAGAAGGCTCAGGACCACCACTACCCTTACCACACCTAGGCTCCAGGTGTCTGCCTGTAAGCCAGTCAGCCTGTGTCAGGACAGCATGAGGCATCTAAGAGGGTGGCGGGAGCCTGCAAATCCACAAGGAAAAGACACTTCAAAACCCTACAGGGACTTCCCTGCCAGTCCAGTGGTTAAGACTCTACACTTTGACTGCAGGGGGCACAAGTTCAATCCCGGGTTGGAGAATCAAGATTCTGCATGCCGCAAAGTGCAGCCAAAAGTTAACAACAGCAACAAAAAACTACTAAAGAGAGAGTATGATGAGGTGATTAAACAAGGAAACCAGAGGTCAGCAAGCTTATGAAGAGACCCTGAAACTCAAGAATAATGCAAGAGATGCTCTCAAGAGATGTCGCTTATCACACTGCCACAAGTTAGTGAGCTGGAGAATGCCAGGTGTCAGCAGGGACAGGGAGTGGGAGGGTGAGGGTACCTACCTGGACTGTGGGTGCAGCTATCCCAGAGAGCTGCCTGGGAGCTTTCAACTAATTATATAAATGTGTGCCCTATGATCTAGCAATTTGGCCTGAATGTATATCACCCCCTCTTCCCAAACCCTCACACATAGGAGCCCACAGGGGGAAGCTTGGAGGAGGGGTTGGAGGCAGTTGGAGTCCATCCTGGGAGGTGGATGGACTCCATGTGCAGGGGACCCAGTGGAAGCACAGCCATGTGGAAGGACCTCAGAAGCCTAGCGCTGATTAGAAAGGGTAAGAAATGAAACGGGCTCTAAAGCATAAAGCCATTTGCACAAAAGAAATGACGATGACACGGAGAACACACATGTTATAAGTACACACACAAAACCATTAGCACTGATGCCTGAGGCACAGGCTGATAAGAGGAGAATGAGGCTCAAAGGGAACTGAAAACCAAACAAAGGAATAAAGCCCAGCAGCTGTGTGCACCCCGGGCAGGGTCCAGTGATGCTTTCCGGGGGAGGTGACGTGGGGGCCCAAGCTGAAGAAAAAATCGGCCAGACGAGGATAGGAAGGCACAGTAAATCAACAAATGCTTACTGAGCACCTACTGTATACCAGGTGCCATTCTAGTTGGTGGTTATACCCTACCCTAAAGAGCTAGAAATCTAGAGGCGAGGACAGTCATTAAATAAACACCCAGGGAAACACTGACTATATTTAACACAGACTCTGAAGGTCAGTCGACTGCAGCTGTGAGTTTCTACACTGGGGACCGATCCTGATCCGACACAGGGAAGAGCTCCATGAGAAAGTGATATTTGGTAGAAGGAGGACAGCGCTTGGCCTTGGGATGAGTGGGAGGAAAAGCATTCCAGGCAGAGGGAACAGTCTCACAGTAGTCCGGAGGCAGGCAGGAGTGGGGAGAATCTGAGGTGCTCCAGTAGAGAGGCCACATACAGAGTGAGGGAGAACGTGGTCCCAGGTGGGGCCACACCATAGAGGGCTTTGTGGGCGTCGGATTTCATTCCCAGAGGAATGAAGAGATCAGAGACTGCGGGGCTGCTGATACAGAGGTGGAGAGATGGGTGAGGGGCCACTACAGTGTCTGAGTAGAGCTGGAAACTGGGACAGCACCTCCAAAGCACACATGGAGTCTCCCAGAGTGATGGAAGTAATGAGCGTTAATGCATCTAAAGAGGGACCATCCAGTTACCCTCCCATCTTCTCACCAAGGACCAACACCGTCCTTCATAGCCGCATTGCAGGCTCCTACGGTAGCCAGGCTGGAGAAGGAAACGGCAGCCCACTCCAGTGTTCTTGCCTGGAGAATCCCAGGGACGGGGGAGCAGGGGGGGCTGCCGTCTATGGGGTCACACAGAGTCGGACATGACTGAAGCGATTTAGCAGCAGCAGCAGCAGCACCACGGTAGCCAGGCGATGGACAGAAGCGGAAATCAAAGGATGTCTTTAGAATGCGAGGGCTTGTTAATGCAGGCCGGAAGGAAACGAAGGTGGTTCTTGGCAATGGCTAAGAACTGGGTGAACAGGTGGGGTTCTTGTGACTGTTTCAGGGGCCTGAGGAGGGGCTGCATGGAGGAGGACGGGGAACACAATGGTGAATGAAAATCCAAGGACTTCCCTTAGTCACTGGTGGTCCAGTGACTAAGACTCCATGCTCCCAATGCAGGGGGCCCAGGTTCAGTCCCTGGTCAGGGAACTACATCCCACATACCACAACTAAGATCGAAGATCCTGCATGCTGCAACTAAGAACCAGCACGGTCAAATAAATATTTTTTTTAAATAAGATTTGAGTCAGACTGACATACTGCGCTTGACCCTGAAAAAAATCAAAAGGGAGCCAGTACAGCCCAACTCCCCTTGCCCTGTGCCTTGCATCCCACCACCCCTTGGGTCCATGGCCTCCTTTCCTCTCCTCACTCTTTCTCTCTGGGTTTTTGTCCTTTAATTACACCCTGGGAGGGGCCTCCAGCACAGGAAGCAGAGTAGAGGGGATACGCTGGAGTGATGGTGCCACCTCCTGGAGGCCACAGGTAGTGTAGCATCCTGCTTCAGCCTCGCGTTGGGTGGGGATGGGGCCTTGGGCTATATCCATAGACTGGCTTTCCTGTTGGTGATAATCAGGTCATTCTTGGAGGACTGTTCAGGCCTGGGTACTCCATTTGCAGTGAGGTGCTGACATGCCCTCTCCACCATACCCAAGGGAACCACTGTAGCCGCCCCTGATAAAAACCCTCCCACTGCCCTCGGGACTGGGGCCAAGCTGTTGGGCACAGTAACCGTGGATTTGGCCCTGGCCTTAGGGATGCTTCATTCCTATTAGTCTCCCTACCTGTCCCCCAGCCCACCCTTCCATTCGTGCGCCTCCATCCCTTTGCACAGGTTGTTCTCCCTTCCTGGAACCAGTTTTCTCTTCCCCTCCAACCAGTTTTTCCAAACACTCTTGCAGGTTCCAAATTCTCAATTCCAGGGCTTCCCTGGTGGCTCAGTGGCAAAGAATCCCCCTGACAACGCAGGAGACACGAGTTCAATGCCTGATCCGGGAGGATCCCACATGCCTTGGAGCAACTAAGCCCCCTGTGTGCCACAACTACTGAGCCTGTGCTCTAGAGCCCAGAAGCCACAACTACTGAAGCCCACGCACCCCAGAGCCCGTGCTCCACAATGAGAGAAGCCACTGCAATGAGAAGCACACACACGGAAACTAGAAACTAAGCCCTCATTTGTGGCAACTAGAGAAAAGCTCCCACAGAAATGAAGCCCCAGCACAGCCAAAAATAAATAGAACAATAATTTTTTTTAATTAAACAAAAATTCTCCACTCCCTTTCCCACCCCCCAGCCCTTCCAGCACCTCCACATCAATTAGGCAAAGAGAGGAGCGAAGAGTGTGTCAGTCCATGGGAACAGCATGTGCAAAGGTCAAAGGTGGCTTCAAGAAGCTGGGAAGAGCCAGAGACCAGAGAATGTGACAGAGCTGACAGGGCTACAGCAACTGATCCATAGAGTCACAGGCTGAGACCCCAGCGTGCAGTGAAAGACAAGCTTTTCAGTAGCAAAGGACATGATCAGAGGTGTGTTTGGAAAGGCCAACACAAGGCCACCAAGTAAGAAAGGCACTGGAGAAGCTAGAGTGGGTGTGGGCAGAACAGGTCCCAGGGGTTGCACAGGTGAGAGTGGATGGGAGCTGGACACCTGAACCCCTACTTTCTGCAGGTTGGGTCCTGAGCCGGGGCTCCCAGTCATTGACTGCAGCTTCCTTGACAGGACCTTGACTCACCTCAGTGTGTTCTATACCAGCTCTGACTGCCAACTGTGATACCCTCCCCACTTCTCAGCCCTGGTGTCACGTCCCCAGACACTACCTGCCCCATGGAGTCAGCACCTGTGCCTTGTGGGAGCTGCCATCTCATTTTAGAGGAAGACAGGCTGCTTGGGCTCAGAGTTGGGAAGTCAGTGGTGAGCAACAGAGACAGAATTTGAACTGAGGAATGCCTGCCTCCTCCACCGCACCAGGTGTCAGAGAAGTTGTAAGACGGCTTCTGTCCCCTGATGGCAATGCGACTTCGGGTGGGTCACTTGACCTTTCTCTGCCTCAGTATCCTCATCTACAAAATAGGGGCAATGGTAGCAAACTGCCCTGCAGGATTTGTGAAGTGTATATGCACTAAATCCCCATAAGGAGCCCAACACAGCACCAGACACATAGTAGGTGATCAATAAATGGTTACTGTTTACGTGAACACTATCCCAGGAACTTAACATGTTCATTAGGAAAATGTACTTTGGCGTTGTGAATTAGGAGGACAAAGTGAGCTCAGGAGGGATGGGAAGGAAGGAGAAAACAGCGAGCATCTCGAGGCAGGTCTGGAGCTAGGTGGCCCTAGGATTCAAGCACACGGCAGGTGTCAAGGATACTAGCCCTGAAAAGGTTTGAATGACACAGTGAGGAACCACTGACAGTTCTATAGCTAGAGAAGGCACATCCAGAACCCTGCACCCAGGGGTGGGATGATTTCTCCTCCACAGGTGACAGCACTGACATTGGAGGCCAGAGGGAGCCCAGACAGCAGAGCAAGAGAGCAAGGACCCAAGTTCCCAGGCTTCAGCAAACGCAAGTCTAGGGCTTCCCTGGTGGTTCAGTGGTTAGGAATCCGCCTTGTAATGCAGGGGACACCAGTTCAAACCCTGGACTTGGAAGATCCCACATCTGCAAGGCAACTAAGACCCTGTGCCTCAGCTGGTGAGCTCATGCACCCTGGAGTCCATGCCCTACAACAGAAGAAACCACCACAGTGAGAAGCTCATGCACCGTGAATAGAGAGTATCCCCCACTCACTGCAACTAGAGAAAGCCAAGGTACAGCAATGAAGACCCAGTATAGCTACATAAATAAATAGATATTTTAAAAGAAAAGAAAACCCAAGTCTAGTAGCCCTTTTCAGGCCAAACAACCTCCCTGATGTAATTTTCCATCTGGTCACACGGTGGCGATAGTGTGTCACCAGGAAAATCCTCTTTACCTGTCTTTCAGCCAAAACAATAGCCAAGTACCAAGACTTGTCAGCTTCCTCAAAGGCTCTAGGGAGAATCCTTACAAATCTCTATAACGTAGAGTCTCTTTATATCTCTAACTTACAGGTGGAAATGTGGGCTCACAGAAGTCCAGGAGGACCCATAAGATAATCCAACCAGGATTTGAACCCTGGTCTGTCTGTCTCCCAGTCTGCCTGCAACAGCTTCCTGTCCTGGCATAACAGCTCCTGGCTGTCTCTTCTGCCCCATCACTGGGCAGTGCTACCTTTGTGGAGCAGATAGATTAGACAGGGAGTAGAATATTATACAGGACAAGAAGGACTTTCACTTCTGCTTTTTCTCTCTTGTTTACCTCCTTTATGCAGCTTTCGCATTGAAGGTGAGGTGATGGGACAGTTCCCATTCCTGGGGTAGAGAGAAGCTGGGCTGAAGAATGAGGCAACTAATTTTGAGCACCTTCTCTGTACCAGGCATCATGCCAACCAACATTCATTCCTACATTAATTCAGGACACAGTAATGAAGCACCCACTGTTCGCTGGTCACAGGTGACAGAGTACTTCCAAGCTTTTGGCACACGGCAATAAACACTTATTTATTTTATATGTAAAGAAAGAAAGAAAATGAAGTCACTCAGTCCTGCCCGACTCTTTGTGACCCTGTGGACTGTAGCCTGCCAGGCTCCTCTGTCCATGGGATTCTCCAGGCAAGAATACTGGAGTAGGTTGCCATTTCCTTCTCTAGGGGATCTTCGCCACCTAGGGATCAACCCAGGTCTCCCGGATGGCAGGCAGACTCTTTACCGTCTGAGCCACCAGGGAAGCTTTATATGTAGAGCTACGTTTTAAAATATTCATACTGTAAATGAGCCCTCAGCGTAAAAAATATTCATTGACTAAAACACCTTTCAGCCTTAGGTACCCGTGAGACATGCAGGTATGAAGTCTGGAACTCTGGGACAAATCTAAGCTAGAGATTGAGGCTCAGAAATCACTGGCATTTAGGACATGCCAGTGACCAGACGAGATTCCTCAAGAAATCTGGGTAAACAATCAGCAAGGTGGACCTCTGTTTGCCAAACAGGAAAAAAGGGAGGCATACCCATGACAGGATGGCGCAGAGAAGGGCTTGATAAAGAGGTAGGAAGGGACCAGACTAGAACGGGAGCTTCTGGAAACCTTGTTAGTTCCCAAGGGTCAAGAGAGTCGAATGCTGCAAAACGGAGCAGCAAAGATTATGAGATACCACCGGTTCTAGCCACAGCAGGGCTGCTAGTGACCTGAAGCCAGACTAAAGTGGTATGAGAAGGGGAGGCCAGAGCCAGCGGAGGGGAGAAGAGAGCCTCGCTGTAGACGCATGGAGATCTTTCTCTTACCAGGAGGAAAGACTTCATGACTTGCGGGCTGCTGAGAAAGAGCGAGAAAGACAGGAAGGCTTGGAGCTCCAGGGGAGCAAAAGGAGAAAGATGCACAAGAGGGCGGAAGCATTAGGGCGGGACTCAGAGCCCAAGAGAAAGGCCAGCCAACCCAGTCCTCTTTTCAATCTCAAAACGAAGCGGCAGGGCGCAATCTCTGGCTGGATTTGCGGCATGCCGGACATTACTAGATACTGCCGGCCCTTTCCGAGCGCGCCCCACTGCGTAAGATCACTTTTCCTCGGGCTACACCACCCTCTGCTTCCGAGGGCAGAGGGGATAGCGCGGCCCACGGTCTGGCCGCTGCTGATTGGCCCACGGGAGCCACCTGACCGAGCCGGCCAATCGGACCTCTCTCCCAAGGAATGGGGCCCCACGTGTGGCCCCTGGTGCAAGGCTGAGCTGCTGTGAGGCCCGGCGGCCATACGGACAGCGAGGTTAGAACGGGTCTCAGCCCCTGGGGAACTCAAGGGGAGGCCCGGCCTCCCCCAGCCCCGCCGGATTCCTGCCTATCCGGCTACTACAATCCCCAAACCCTTGTGCTTAATTTCCTCTCTTGGCAGTTTCTGTGACTCAGCCGAGGTGTGCTCATCCTTGTCCCTCTGCCTTGTCCAAAGTGGTGATTTGCAGGAAGACAGACCTAAGTTCCAGTCATCGTGTGACCAATGGCAACTGTTTAACATTGTTGAGCTTCATCTGTAAAACGGGACTCCTAATACCTACTGAGGTGTTTTTGTGAGGATTGTAAAGCCCAGCGCCTGGTACATGGTGAGCTCCTCAAAACATTGATTATATATATTTTTTACTATTGTCTATATTTCTACCTACCAGGAATTCACAGTCCTCATTATACAGGGTCTTGTGTTAAGCTATTTTTTATTCCTGTTCTCTTATTAGAATGTAAACTGTCCACAGGAATGTGCCTATATACCTTTTTAGTCTTCCAACTCCATGGTCCCTTCACTTGGTCTGACAAGGATAAATTTAACTTACATAAACAGTAGCAGGACAGAGTATAGAAAATCAAGGAATTTATAGCACGGAGACTCTCAGCAGTTAGGTGGGGCTATTTATAATGCAACATTAATGTACTAGGGAAAAAAATGTTTTAGAAGACTACCAGGTACCAGCTCTGTGAGCTCAGGCAGATCTTGACCTTTCTGAGCCTCATGAGAACAATAATCATGACTGTAACAACTGCAGGACTAATCAGCTGCTAGATACTATGTGAAGCTCATATTAGCTGTCCACAACCCCACTTGACAGAGAGGACACACATGCACAGATAGGTTCTGTAACTTGGCTGAGATCACACAGCTATTAAGTGGTAGAGTTGGGGGTTCAAACAAGGTCTTTTGGGTCTGAGTCTATACCATAACTGCACTGTGTGCTACCTCTCAGCACAGGCAGTTGACACACAGTACAAAACTATGCAGGGGGCTGGGCTAACAGGCCAAAAAGTCTTCTGCATCTATGAACCAAAGGAGGCCAGTGTAGCTGAAGGGCAGAGAGGGAGGGGAACAAGGTAGATGACGAGTCTGGACTTGCAGGCAGGTCCACATCTTTAAGATGTCTAGGCCACAGTGAGGAGCTGGGGTCAGCACGGCAGAAGCATATGACTAGGTGTTCCAAGGGCGTTTTTTTTTGGGGGGGGGGCCACACTGCGAGGCTTGTGGGATCTTAGTTCCTCAACCAGGGATCGAACCTTCACCCCTTGCATTGGAAGCACGGAGTCTTAACCACTAGACCACCAAGGAAGTCCCTCCACAGGCATTTCTGACCCTTTTGTTGCCACAGACCTGGGATGCAGAAGGCAGCAGCGGTCTTTCTCCTACTATGACTTAGCATCAGTCCCTGCCAGGATTGGAGATCCAGGGCCTCTCATAGCCCTAAGTACCCTGGCTGTGCCCCAGAGTCCCCTCCCTGGGCAGAACTAGAGATGTCACCACCTCTTGCCCACCCCCACCCCTCAACCCAGCTTCTCCTTTCTGGTCTCATAATTGTCTTAGGCTCATTAATATGACTAATTAGGTAAGCCTGAAGTCAGTTGCATTCCCCTGTCCTCCCACTATGTAAACCCTGAGATGCCTCATTATTTAAAGCCTCTGCAAGTCTCCCTTGGAGAAGGCAATGGCACCCCACTCTAGTACTCTTGCCTGGAAAATCCCATGGATGGAGGAGCCTGGTGGGCTGCAATCCATGGGTTGCTAAGAGTCGGACACGACTGAGCGACTTCACTTTCACTTTTCACTTTCATGCATTGGAGAAGGAAATGGCAACCCACTCCAGTGTTCTTGCCTGGAGAATCCCAAGGACGGGGGAGCCTGGTGGGCTGCCATCTCTGGGGTCGCACAGAGGCAGACACGACTAAAACGACTCAGCAGCAGCAGCAGCAGCAGCAGCAGCAGCAGCAAGTCTCCCTGGGGCTTATTATGAACTGTAGACACATCAACTGACTCTCCAGGCAAGGGGCCCAGAATTCGGGGGAGCAAGGCAGGGCTCCTGTTGACCATTGAGCCTCAGTTGTTCATTTCATTGGTCCTGTCTTATCACTGACTTCTCCGGAAACTCCCTGGCAGTCTCCTCGTGCTCCCTGGGTTTTCTCACCGCCTGTCCTGCCCTTATCAAAAGCTTCTGGTCCCACCTCCTCTATGATGACTCTTGAGGCATTCTCTCTCACCTGGTTCTTCCCCTGGGTCTTCAAACCAAATGCATTTCCAGCCACTAGCATGACATGTGCTCTGATGTCCTTCAGGCTCTCCAAACCTAACATACCTGAACACCAACACCTGCCTTACTTCGAAGCATTCTTGTAAAAACATTAACCCAAGCATAATCAAGCCTCTGCCCTTATATCCAGTTTACAGGAAATACAGGGTGCATATGAACAGGTAATGAAGAAGCATCAGCCGAATGCAGAACATGGGGCCAGATAACTGGCCCAGTCCCTGCAAAAGTCAATATTTCAGAAAAATAGGAGGTGGAGCATTCGAGGTTGTAAGAAACTTAAGAGCTGCAAGGACAAATGCAATATATGAAATTTGATTCGATTAATTCAGAAAAATCATCTATCAGAAACATTTGGCAGAAATTTGAATATGGAAAGAACATTAGATATTAGGGAATTATAGGTGGTCCTGTGGTTATATAGGAGAACACCCTCATACACTGGAGAAGTTTGCAGAGTCTTTAGGTGAGAAGTATCAGAATGTCTGTAACTTTGAAATTGTACAGAAAAGAAATATCTTTATCTCTGGGACTTCCCTGACCATCCAGTGGTTTAGACTTAGCACTTCCATTGCAGGGGGAGTTTAATCCTGCACGTTGTGCACAGAGGCAGACACGACTAAAACGACTCAGCAGCAGCAGCAGCAGCAGCAGCAGCAGCAGCAAGTCTCCCTGGGGCTTATTATGAACTGTAGACACATCAACTGACTCTCCAGGCAAGGGGCCCAGAATTCGGGGGAGCAAGGCAGGGCTCCTGTTGACCATTGAGCCTCAGTTGTTCATTTCATTGGTCCTGTCTTATCACTGACTTCTCCGGAAACTCCCTGGCAGTCTCCTCGTGCTCCCTGGGTTTTCTCACCGCCTGTCCTGCCCTTATCAAAAGCTTCTGGTCCCACCTCCTCTATGATGACTCTTGAGGCATTCTCTCTCACCTGGTTCTTCCCCTGGGTCTTCAAACCAAATGCATTTCCAGCCACTAGCATGACATGTGCTCTGATGTCCTTCAGGCTCTCCAAACCTAACATACCTGAACACCAACACCTGCCTTACTTCGAAGCATTCTTGTAAAAACATTAACCCAAGCATAATCAAGCCTCTGCCCTTATATCCAGTTTACAGGAAATACAGGGTGCATATGAACAGGTAATGAAGAAGCATCAGCCGAATGCAGAACATGGGGCCAGATAACTGGCCCAGTCCCTGCAAAAGTCAATATTTCAGAAAAATAGGAGGTGGAGCATTCGAGGTTGTAAGAAACTTAAGAGCTGCAAGGACAAATGCAATATATGAAATTTGATTTGATTAATTCAGAAAAATCATCTATCAGAAACATTTGGCAGAAATTTGAATATGGAAAGAACATTAGATATTAGGGAATTATAGGTGGTCCTGTGGTTATATAGGAGAACACCCTCATACACTGGAGAAGTTTGCAGAGTCTTTAGGTGAGAAGTATCAGAATGTCTGTAACTTTGAAATTGTACAGAAAAGAAAATCTTTATCTCTGGGACTTCCCTGACCATCCAGTGGTTTAGACTTAGCACTTCCATTGCAGGGGGAGTTTAATCCTGCACGTTGCATATAGGGGAAAAAAAAATCTTTGTCTCTGAAGCAAATATAACAAAATGTTAGCAGACACTCTAGGTGTATTGATTTTATCTTTTTGTTTTGTATGTTTGAAAAATGTCACAATAAAATGTATATTTGAAAAATTAACATAGGGAAAAAAAGATAGTGGCACCCAGCTTCCAAATGCTGTTGTACGAGCCTATGGGCCACAGGCCCTTCAGTGTAGAAGCCTTCAGAGGACATGTTTCTGCTGCTGGACACACTCCAAGCAGCGGTGGTATCTGCATTCCTAGCCTCTATGATACGTCTTCAAGCTCTGTACATCTGCACTGATGTCAACCCCAAGACAGCAGTGTGTACCCTGGAGAGAGCACACTGTAACAAAGTCCATATTCAACCAATTATTACAGATTTGGTTCCAAGCTTGCTACCAAGATTGAATGAAAAAGTTGATCTTCTGGTGTTTAATCCAAGGAGTCATGGAATTGATAGAGGCAGCTTGGGTTGGTGGCAGAAACTGCAGTGAAGTAATAGACAGATGTTTACCACTGGCCCCAGATTGCCTTTTACCAAGAGGATTGTTCTATTTGGTTACCATTAAAGAAAACAATCCATAAAAAATTTTGAAAATAATGAAAACAAAAAGTTTACAAGGCATCACTGCACTTTCCAAGTAAGCAGGCCAGGAAATCCTGTCAGTCTGCAAGTTCACCAAGTCCTAATCTACAGTGTGTGCTACTGAAAGCCAAATGCATTTGGCTTATTTTGAAACTGAAGTCATCTCTTAGTTAGTAAGTAAAATTGTCAGAAATTTGTCATCCAGAAAAAGGCAGACAAGTAAGAGTATTTCCTTTTACCCAAGAATCAGGCCTATAGAAATATTTGAACAAATGCAAGTAAGTGTATATATATATATGCAATTTGAATTTTACATATTATATATATATGTAGAAAATATATAATGACAAAGTTATACTTAATTATATGTGAAGAGGATATTCATTTCAGCATTACTTGTAATGGCAAAACAGTGAGGTTAAGTGTCTATCAGCAAAGGAATTGGTAAAATAAATTACAGTATATTCATGTTACTGAATATGAGTGACACGTCCAACCATTAAACATGAGTCAGGTCTGTATATACTGAACCAGAAGGGGTTCATGGTGTACTATTGAGAAAGTGAAAACAAGCAAGTTACAAAACAGTGTTAACCTATATATATACATATATATATATATAAACTAACATTTATATATATATAAACTAACAAAGAATGTTTGTGTGTATGTGTATATAAGAAATTCTCAAAAGGTCCATAACAGGTGGGAATAGAGGAATTTTAAAGTTTTTTGTGTTGATATTTGTACAATGATAATGTATCCTATAAACAAATTTTTTTTATTAAAAAAAAAAAACTAACATACTTTCCCCCTTGTCCCAGCGGTTTTCCTTATGTCTGCCATCTTAGTGGCTGATGCAGCCATCTCTCTAGCCTGGAAGTCTGGACCCCCGCTCTGGCTCTTCATACTCCGTCATGCTCCCATACAGTCTCCATGTCTTGCCCTTTCTACTTTCTGAAGCCATTTTTAGTCCTTTTTTTTTTTAATATTGAGGTATACCTGCTATATAACATGTGTTAGTTTCAAGTATACAATGCAATAATTCAATATTTGTACATGTTATGAAATGATCACTACATCAGCTAGTTAATATCCATCACCATATACAATTACAAAAATTTTTTTTCTTGGAAGAAGATTTTAAAATCTACTCTCTCTGCTGCTGCTGCTGCTGCTGCTAAGTCGCTTCAGTCATGTCCGACTCTGTGCGACCCCAGAGATGGCAGCCTACCAGGCTCTGCCATCCCTGGGATCCTCCAGGCAAGAACACTGGAGTGGGTTGCCATTTCCTTCTCCAATGCAGGAAAGTGAAAAGTGAAAGTGAAGTCGCTTAGTCGCATCCAACTCCTAGTGACCCCATGGACTGCAGCCCACCAGGCTCCGCCATCCCTGGGATTCTCCAGGCAAGAACACTGGAGTGGGTTGCCATTCAGCAACTTTCAAATATGCAAAACAGTATTATTAACTATAGTCATCATGCTGTATATAACATCCCCCAGATTTAGTCCATCCTTTATCCCCATTTCCCTGCCATTGCTTTGGTAAAGACCACAGCTACCTTTTGACTCATGGTCCCAGCATCTTCCCAGGTATCTCTGCCTTCACATTCATCTCCACATAGTCCCAAGTTCATGTTTTCAGTGTTGTATCTGATTGTGGCACTCCCCATGCCAGTGGAATTAAATTCCAGTCCTCAAAGCTCTTCATAGTCTACTCCTGATGACTTCTTAAAATTCTCTCCCCCTTTCAGCCACTCAACCAGACCCCTTTACATTTCCTTCATACTCTTCAAAAATATCTTCTGAAAAGAAAAGATACAAAAGTATCTTCTAAGAACTGAGGTTTGAAACAAAAGTAACTAGAAAGCTATAAATTCAATCTGAGACACTGTTAAAAAACTGAAAAATCTAATTCTTAAAAGCATGTTTGAAGGCCTTGCAGTTAAAAAAAAAAATCCATCCTATTAAACTGATGTATTTAATTGAGAAAAACCTAATTTATGAGGTTCATCGAATGGGAAAGTATCCATAAGAGAATGGGTAGCAGAGGTTTGAAGTATAATCCTGGGGACAATAATGGAGCCCTTTAAAATTTTTAAAGTGTTTGTTTATTCATTTATCTCCTTTTGGCTGCACTGGGTCTTTGTTCCTGCATGCAGGCTTTCTGAGGTTGCGAGTGGAGGCTGCTCTCTTACTGCCGTGCACAGGCTTCTCACTGAGGTGACTTCTCCTGTGGAGCATGGGCTCTAGGGCAGGTGTGCTTCAGTAGCTGAGGCTCCTGGCTCTAGAGGGTGAGCTCAGAGTTGTAGCACTCGGGCTTAGTTGCCCTGAGGCATGTGAGATCCTCCTGAACCAGGGATCAAACTTGGGTCCCCTGCATTGTCAGGCAGATTCTTAACCACTAGACCACCAAGGAAGTTCCATGGAGCACCCTTAAGAAAGGCCGGTCACAAATGATCTGATAACACAAAGAAGGATAATTGAGCAAATTAACATGAACATCAACAATTCTCAACCCAAAAAAAAGTGATTCAGGAGTCTACATTCAAATGTAAAGAAGTTTTTAAAATACCTTAATTAACTTATAGCACTTTTATTTTTCTGTTTATGAATGCACAAAAATGATAAATGAGTTTTAAAACTATGAGTAAATCTAAAGGAGCTCCTTATGTAAGTTTAAAATTAAGAATATAAGGAATTAAGAAAAAAATCTTCCAAGATCTTCCAAAGATTCAAGAATATTACAAATCTACAGACGAAAATATGTAGCCAACAAGTCCAGAGATCAGCCAAACTCACTGAGGGAGGCAGGGTTCATTTAATTCACATCCATTTTCAAACTGGCCTCACGGCTTGCCTTTGCTCCTACCCCAACCATGTTGGCCTGTGCTCTGCCACAGGAGGTAGCACTCCACACTAACCAATGTGTGCCCAGCAGTGGCTGGTATGTAGGGTTTAGGAAATGTTGCCTGAGGTCAGGGGCCCTGTGCTATGGCTTCTCCTCTGCTTCGGGCCCCAAGGCCTTGACTTCACATGCATCCCTTATCTGGTAACCATTTCCCCCTAGAACCCTGGGGGGGATCCAATGAGTGGAGAGTGCCCACTTGTTAGGTCCAAGCCTGGGCTCTGGCCCCAAGGTCACTCAGCTGTCCTCTGCTTCCTTGAGCCTGCAAGCCCCTCCCTTCCCTCTTATTTCCTATCTCTGGAGAACACAGAGATACTGGGTGGGACCTCTCTCAATTTCCTTTCTTTCCCACTTAAAACATAGCTGAGGCCCCTTGTCTTTCCCTGCAGGTCTCAAATATTAAGGGGTTTCTCATCTGCTCTCTGGGCCACCCATCCCGCTATGGCCCCATTCAAACACCCTGTACCTCCTTGCACCTCCTTGACCTCAGTGACCTCTCATCATTATTGTACCCTCAACTTTCCCCTCCCAACTGACTTCTTCCCAAAACATTGTACTTATTCAATGTTATTCATTCAATAAGACATTGAATAAGTTTCAGTTGATTTACTCATTCAATCCACAAATATCTGTCAAGCATCTACTCTGCACCAAGGCACTGGGAACACAGCAGTGAATGAGTCCTAACTTCTTGGTATGTCTATTCTAGACAATGAGAAAGATGGAGGTATGGGACCAAAAAAAAAAAAAATCAGGCAATTTAGACTATAATTTATAAAGGTGGGAAGAAGAGGGAGGGATAGATTGGGAGTTTGAGATTGATATGTACACACGACTATAGTTAAAATAACATGCTTTTCCATAAAAAAAAACCAAAAAAGTGGGGTGGGAGGAGGGGGGGGTGGAAATGAAAAAGAAAAGACTTTCTATTACTGGCATAAAGATAGATGTATTGAGTCAATGATAGTGAGGTGGATGAACCTAGAGCCTGTTACACAAGTGAAATAAATCAGAAATAGAAAAACAAATATCATATATTAACACATATATATGGAATCTAGAAAAATGGTACTGACTGACCTGTTTGCAGGGAAGGAATGGAGATGCACATGTAGAGAAAGGACTTGTGGACATAGGGGGGAAGGAGAAGGTAGAAGGAATGGAGAAAGTGTTGACATGTATACACTATTGTATAAAATACACAGCTGGTGGGAAGTTGCTATATATACACAGGGAGCCCAGCCTGGTGCTCTGTGATGACCTAGAAGGGTGAGGGGAAGGAAGGAATATATACATAAGTATGGGTGATTTGAGTTATTGTATGGCAGAAACCAATACAATGTTGTAAAGCAATTTACCTCCAATTAAAAATAAATTTTATAAAAGATCTATTGGTCAATGGAATAGATTGAGAATTCAAGAAGAAACCCAGCCTTCTCTGGTCAACTGATTTTTTCTTTCTTTTCAATTAATTAATTTTTATTTAATTTGTTAAAAATTAATTAATTAAAAATTTTGGCCACACTGTGCTGCATGTGGGATCTTAGTTCCCCAACCAAGGATTGAACCCACACCCTTGCATTGGAAACATGGAGCCTTAAGCACTGGACCACCAGGAAGTCCCTGATTTTTTTGGCAAGGGTGTCAAGACGATTACTGAAGAGGAAAAATCAGTCTGTTTAAAAAAATGCTGTTGGGACAACTAGTTATCTACATGCAAAAGAATGAAGTTCTACCTCACACTATAGTAAATTAACTCAAAAGTCCTAAATGTAAGGGCTAAAATTATTTCATGGGATTAAACAATGGTTTCTAAAATATTACAAAACCCACAGCAACAAAAGAAATAAAAAACAGATAAATTGGACTTCATCAAAATTAAAAGCCTTTGTATTTCAAAGGATACTATCAATAAAGTGAAAACACAAGTCACAGAATGAGATAAAATATTTGTAAATCTTATATCCAAAAATGACTTGTATCCAGAATACATAAAGGATTCTTATAACTCAACAACAAAAAAAGATAATACCCAATTTAAAAAATGTGCAAAGAATCTGGATAGACATGTCTTGAAAGAAGATATACAAATGGTCAACAAACCCAAGAAAATTAGCTCAACATCACTAGTTGTTCAGGAAATTTGCACACTAAAACCACAAAGGGATGCAATTTTGTACCCATTAAGATAATTATACTCAAAAAGGCAGATAATAAAAAATATTGGTGAACATGTGGAGAAATTGGAACCCTCGCACGTTGCTGGTGGAAATGTAAAATGGTACAGCCACTTTGGTATCATTCTTCAAAGAGTTCCTGATAATTCCTGGAAAGGTTAAACGTGGAGTTACCGTATGACCAGCAATTCCACAATTCCACTCCTAAATATATACGACAAATAAACGAATTCACATACCCATGCAAAAGTTTGTCCATGAATGTTCACAGCAACATTGTTCATCATAGCCCCAAAGTGAAAGCATCATTGAAAAACAAAACAGCAACTTATAGTGAAATGTGGTATATATATATATAAAATGGAGTATTATTCAGCCATAGAAAGGAATGTAGTACTGCTACAAACAACAACATGGATGAGTCTGGAATACATCATGCTCAGTGAAAGAAACCAGACATAAAAGACCATGCACTGTTTGATTCCATTTATATGACATGTCCCAAACAGGCAAATCCACAGAGATAGAGAGTAGGTGAGTGGTTGTTAGGGCCTAGGGGAAGGGAGGAAGTAGGGTGTGAGTACAAAGTTTCTCTTTAAGTGATGAAAGTGCTCTGGGATTAGATAGTGGTGATGGCTGCAGACTTTTTGAGTGTATTAGAAACCACTGGGGAATTCCCTGGCAGTGGTTAGGACTCTGTGCTTCCACTGCAGGGGACCCAGTTTGATTCCTGGTCAGGGAACTAAGATCCCACAAACTTCGAGGTGCAGCCAAAAACAATTGTTTTAAATTAATTTTTAAAAAAGAGATCACTGGATTGCACATTTTATTTATTTATGTATTACTTTATATATTTTTCTATTTTTTTGGCTCTACCACATGGCTTGTAGGATCTTAGTTCCCTGACCAGGGATTGAACCTAGGCCCCCTGCTGTGGAAGACCGGAGGCCTAACCATTGGACCACTACGGAATTTCTGGATTGTACATTTTAGAAGGGCAGATGTTATGGTATGTGAAGTATATCTCAATAAAAAGAAAATAAATAAGTAGGGAAAAATCAGATAATTTCAGGGAATGGTAATTGCTGTAAGTTACCTCAACAGGAAGATGCAACAGAGTGGGCTGGTGTCAACTGGAAGTCCTCAAGTTGAGGGAGGAGCCAGGGAAGCCTGTCTGTAGAGAGACTCTTGAACTCATAGATAGAAAGTGTCCTGGCAGAGGTGGGGATGGAATCTTCCAGACACAGGAACACAGACCCTGAGGTGGAATAGTTTTCTCAAGACGAGTCCCTTCTGCCTTTAGAAAAAGTCTTCCCTTCTAGCCTCCAACATCCTCCTGTTCTACAATGCCACCTTTTCCCATGGTTTTTGCCTAAGGTCTTTACCTGAGGGCTGTGAAGATTTTCCAGATTATTTGGAGCATAGTTGTTTTTTCAGTCATGGTTTTTGCCTGAGGTTGTCACCTGGGCATGTGAATACTTTCCAGATTTTTCCAAGCTGAGTTGGAGTGAAGGGTCCAAATTTCCAGACCTTTAACTTCCATTTGAACTCCTTGATCTGCCTCAGAAACACCTCTCTTCAGTCCCTTCAGATGGCTTCCTGCTCATGAGAGATGAGCCACATCCCAGCCAGATGAATCTCTGTGGGCCAAGCACTCCAAAGAGAGGGTGCTAGAGAGCCCTCAAAGCTTTCTAAGGACTTACTTCAGTAAACTCAGGGCAGGGCTTTAGCCTTGTCTGTCAGTCCTAGAATTAGAACCCAGCAAGGGCATGGTTGCCATGGGGATGCATAACATGCTGGTTTTAATTGAGAATGAAGTCAAATCTTTTCTGATTGAAAATCAGTGTGAGTGCTTGCTTCAGCAGCACGTATACTAAAATTGGAATGCTACAGAGAGGATTAGCATGGCCTTAGTGGAAGGATGATACACAAATTCATAGTGCACTCCATATTCTTATATTTAAAAAGTCAGTCTCAGTTGGCTGAGGCATTTGATGATGGGGCCCGGTTTTGCCATTTTAGACACATGAGACATTTTCTATAAATTGATAGAGCTGTATCTACAGCCCCAGGGCTTTATGATGTATTTAAAGCACATATATAGTATGAGTGAGTGTTAGTTGCTCAGTAGTGTCTGACTCTTTGTGACCCCTATGGACTTATCTGACTGGGCTCCTCTGTCGTGGAATTTTTTTCAGGCAAGACCACTGCAGTGGGTTGCTCTTTCCTTCTCCAGGGGATCTTCCTGAACCAGGGATCGAAATTGTGTCTCCTGCAGCTCCTACAATGCAGGAGAATTCTTTACTGGTGAGCCATTAAGTGACTGCTGCTGCTGCTAAGTCGCTTCAGTCGTGTCCGACTCTGTGCGACCCCATAGACAGCAGCCCACCAGTCTCCCCCGTCCCTGGGATTCTCCAGGCAAGAACACTGGAGTGGGTTGCCATTTCCTTCTCCAATGCAGGAAAGTGAAAAGAGAAAGTGAAGTCGCTCAGTCGTGTCCGACCGACTCTGTGTAACCCCATGGACTGCAGCCCACCAGGCTCCTCCGTCCGTGGGATTTTCCAGGCAAGAGTACTGGAGTGGGGTGCTATTACCTTCTCCCATTAAGTGACTACTGGGTGTAAACTCTGAGCCTTCAACCACTTGCCAGAACAAGACACTGCTTCTTTCTCAGCCTCTGTTTTCATATGTAAAATAGGACAATATCCTCTTTTTGCAGGGAGATGATGGGTGGGTGGGTGTAAAATGGCAGAAGGTACAGCGCTCTCCTGGCCACCAGCTGCAGACCTCCTCCTTCCTCTGATTTCATCCCCCTCCCCCCTCCCAGAGCCCTGCATTCTTCCACATCCTCCTTTCTCCCCTGGGAATTAGTACCTTCAGAAGTGCTTGTCTGGAAACTAAGGGTGCATCTGAAAAATCAAGTGCTCAGAGGAGAGGTTTGGAATGGAGGGAAGACTGACCTGTTGGGCTGGGGAGCCTGGTGGCATCTGAAGCAGGTGTCTCATGGGTAGCTGCTCTGTGTGAGCCCTCCTGCCGTGTCCTGCCCGCATTGACATATTCAGTCTGCCCAATGACCTCATTTGTGAGGCTCAGGAAAGGGAAAGAGTTGCTGATAAGTGGCCCCGCTCCAGTTTGAACCCACATCTGTCTGACTCCAGATACTATAGGCTCTCATACTTTCTGAAAGTCTCGTCTGGCACAGAAGCCTGAGTGTTCCCCAAATATCCTTGAATCCTTTGAGGGGTGATTTGACATGACCAGATGGTCCATGTGAAAGTGAAAGTCGCTCAGTTGTGTCCCCCTGGTCTGTAGCCCACGAGGCTTCTCTGTCTATGGGGTTCTCCAGGCAAGAATACTGGAGTAGGTTGCCATACCTTCCTCTAGAGATCTTCCCAACACAGGGATCAAACCCAGGTCTCCCACGTTGCAGGCCAATTCTTTACTACCATCTGAGCCACGAGCCATAATTCTTCTGTTATTTGAAGACATAGACTTAGAAAAGAGGTGATCACTAGGAAGTGTTTCCTGGGCACTTACTCTGATCTTCATAGTCCGGGGGTTGGTCACTGGTGGTCATAAGGGGCTCACCAGCGGCTTGGACTAGATATGTAAAGCCAATAGTTACTGCAAGGGCTCATACAGGGGAAGAAAAATGACTGCCTACAAGGGAGGAAACAGGGAAGGCTTCCAGGAGGAGAAATCTTCTAAACTGGACTCTGAAGCAAGTTTGCATAACAGGGGAAAAGGCAGAGGGGTGGGCCTGAGTACAGGATGGATGGGATGTGGCCTGTCCTGGCACAGTGATACACTGGGCAGCCGGGAAACTGAGGGCAGGAGGGCAGAGATTAGAGGCCGCTACACTCAGGGCTTTCCAAAGAGAACATTTGAAAAATAGAACACTTGAAGGTAAAACTTGAATCCTTGGGGCTAAGGCTACAGGGTTAGGTTAGCTGACAGAAACCTGGTATTTGGGGCAGGAAGGAAATTGCTGGAGGGCTATATGGCTCCAAATGCCAAACCTTCCTCAGTTTTAAGTGGAAGGCTGATCCAGTTCTGGAGAAACCACTCAGTGGGACAGAAAGTCTTAGACCCTTCACAAGGACTGGTTGTAGTATTCACCAGCAGTGTTCGGGACTAATCACCACAGGCCTCCAGCCTCCCCACAAAGCCTGGCTATTTCATCAGAAAGCATATGCTGCTCTTGTCCAGCATGGCTGAAGAGCTTGAACTGGGAGTTGGGGTGGGAGCTCAGCTCTGAATAAGTCACACTTCCTCACTTCCTCCCTGGAAGATGGAGATAACAAGAATGCCCATCTCAGGAGTAGATGAGAAGTGTCTTGCAGAGTAGTCGGCACAGAAGAGAAGCTACAACTGTTACTGTAACAAAACAGTCCTAGCATACCCCAAGGCAAAGCCCTCTTGTTTCTAGAGGAGGTATCCATCTCTTTTGGGCACTGCTGGCAGAGTGAGCTTTCAGCTGGACAGATGAGTTTCTTAATCTGCTTCTTAACCTTCCATGGCTCCTTACTGCCTTTCCCGTTAAAAGCTGAATTCCTTAGCTGAAAAGAGAAAGTCCTGAATTGTCAGGTCCCTGTGGCTTTCCCCATCTCCGTCTGAGGCCTCTTAACTGCCCTCGTCACCTCTGCCGCTCCCGCCTTGCAGTAGCCTCTGACCACACTGAACTGTGCTCAGTCCCTCCAAAGCCCGGTTTCTGCTGGAATCTCTTAACTTATCCCCTCCTTTCTAAGCTATTCCTGTATATCCTTCTGAGCTCCCTGTGAATGTTACTTCCATGGAAGGCCTTCCCTGACTGTCTCTGTGCCCTCCTCCGCTCCCCCAGCACCTCTGGCTTCTCTCTCAGTGTTCAGCTCTCTACCTTGTTACTTCTCTGCCTCTCCCACAAGACTCTGAGGGGGAACACAATGAGTATCTGCTGAATCGATGCATAGCCTTTTTTTTTTTTCTTCCTAATTACATAGCTTACAACCCCATGGACTATAGCCCGCCAGGCTCCTCTGAGGGGAATTTTCTAGACAGAAATACTAGAGTGGGTTGCGGTTTTCTACTTCAGGGGGTCTTCCTGACCCAGTGATCAAACCTGTGTCTCCTGCATTGGCAGGCGGATTCTTTACCACTGCACCATGTGGGAAGCTATATCTGCTGAATTCATGAATGAAAAGGGAGGCCAGTTCTAAGAAATATGGAGTACACTGGCAGAATGTCTCTCCAGGTATCTCTTTCAGCAAGTTACCAGTATCAGTAATTTACAGATGAGGAAACTGAGGCTAAGGTAATCTCACTCTGCCCACCACTCAAATTCCAGAGTTCTTATACACAAGGCACTGTACTGGGCCTTCTCACCTACTGTACCCGGAAGTTGTGTTTGCTAGGAGCAGAAGACCTGAAACGACAAGACTCTGAGACCTTGCAGAAGGACTTAATCTTTTGGGCCTCATTTCTGCATAGGGCAGCTAAAGGTTTAAAGGAACTCATGCATGTCAAGTGCCCAGCATGATGTCCAGTATACTGCATAGACTCAGCAAGTATTTACTGATTCTAATCTCTGTCTTAAGGATGGGAGACACAGGTCCAGTTCCTTGTGCTGAGACAAGGAGGGCAGGCCACAGCCCTATCCTTTCTTCCCCTACTTCGGGAGCCAGTATCCTTGTGAGAACATAGGGTCCTGTGGGTCCCCTCAATCAAATGCTGGCACTCAATAGGTGCTTAGCCTTCTGAATGGGAGTCACCAAAGGAAGCTGCTGTGGGTGAGACTTCTGTAGCCAAATTGTATTCTGAAGGCAGGAAGGGACCCTTGAGTCATTCCAGGAAAGTCCAGGAGGTTTTCTCTGGGATTCTAGTCTTTTCCCTAAGACCATCATCAGTAAGCTGTTCATCCCTAGCTGTCTGTCCTCCTTTAGCTCCTATGCCTATTCTGTGTGGGGTAGTGGGAAAGAATCCACCTTCCAATGCAGGGACGCACAGGGGACTTGGGTTCCAACTCTAGGTCGAGAAGATCCCTGGAGGAGGAACTGGCAACCTACTCCAGTATTCTTGCCCGGAAAATAACCTATGGACAAAGGAGCCTGGCTGGCTACAGGCCATGGGGTTGCAAAGAGTTGGGCATAACTGAGCACATAGGCACCAGACCTATTCCTTGGGGCCTGTGAAGTTGGAGAGAGGTTCATTTAGGTCAGTGATGTCTAGAGGTCAGCTCTGGAGGAACCATTGTCCTTGTCCCTCTTCACACCTTTACACCTTTATTTAAGTGTTTTTTCCTAAGTCTGGGGGCTTCCTAAGGTAGGGATCTCATCCTTTGTTTCCCCAGTATCTAGCAAAACTGCCTGGAATACAAAAAAAAAAGGTTGCTGAAAGAAGCAATGAAACATCTTAGCATTTATCAAATATGTAGTCCGTATAGGCTCCAAACACCTTTCCTTCCCTTGCAAGAGCCTCAGAGCCTGTGCATTGGAAACCACAGGTGACGAAACTGAGGCTTGTGGCTTTTTAACTGAGTGGCTCAAGGCCATTGAGTGGCACCTCACAGGCCCTCAGGATGGTCATGGGAGAATAAAGGGTTGCAAGTAATCTGAATTGGGGCAGTTGATAGGAGGTAACTATCAGTCAGAAATGACTAGTTCAAAAGATTAGGTGCGAAGGAGTCCCAGGTGGCAGCTAGTGGTAAAGAACCCGCCTACAAAGGCAGGAGACCTGAGAGGGTTGGTTCGATCCTTGGGTTGGGAAGATCCTCTGGAGAGGGCAGCCTACTCCAGTATTCTTGCCTAGAGAATCTCATGGACACAGGAGCTGGGCAGGTTACAATCCATACCGTGACATAAAATCGGACACGACTGAAACAACTTAGCATGCACTAAGGAAGAAGGAGCGTCAGAGCTCCCTATTGAACTGACTGGAAAGGATTAGCAGGAGTCACTTCTTAGCAGAACAAAGGGCGGGTCCTTGTAGGGCGGGACCCTGGAGTGTAGATCCAGCTCTTCTTCGACTCACTGCCAACCTGACTATGCACTTGGGAATAGTCAGGATACCTTGTTCTCTTCAGCAGAAGGAGGCCGCCTGAGGTCACAGGGCTCCCCTCATCACACTGGTTCCAGGGGACACCTTCCTTCCAAGACAGCCTGCTTGCTTTCTTGGTAGGGATGCATCCCAGCACTCAGATGTGGTAAGGACCTGTTGTCTATCTCCTTGGCTGGTCTGTGGGTCTTGGAGGGAAGGAAGCTACGGGCATCCTGAGCTCCAAGTCTACTAGGGTGAAGGCTAGGGAAGGCTGAAAGACGGAATTTAGGGAGCCGCAAGCGAAAGCCAATACCGCGCAAGACAACGCCAAAAGTGCCTTTCTCCCAGGTGGGCTCGCTATTAACAGATAGAAGGATGGCGGGTAAACACTCCACTGAGGCAATAATTATGCACATTTACTAAGCCCTAGGAGGAATGGTAGTCACGTGGCTCTCGAGGGCGGCGCCCTCAGCTTTGAGATGGAGTTAACACTAATCACAGAAGGCTTTCTGGAGGAGGCGGAATTTTTTATGGCGGTCGTTTGTGATTTTCTCTGAACATCGAGGATGAACTTAGCACTCTAGGGACCAAATAGGTACCCGGGTGAGCTTTTCGTCGGGGAGCAAGCCGGGAGGGGGAGGGGGGGTCAGAGTTGGATCGGGTTAGGCATAGGGCCTGGGGGAAGTCGGCGTCGCGGGGTTGTTATTTGGGTTTCCCCACCTGCCCTCGCGGTGTCTTTGGTGATTGGACGCAGTAGGCCAGTGTGCGTGGCCCCGGGTACTGGGTGCAGGCCTCGAGGTGCCAGGCGCCCGAGGGCAGAGCGCCCCAGACCAGGAATTAGGCGAGCAGTCTTGGCAGGACCAGCTCAGCGGTCCGCCCTCCCAGCGCTGTTCCGCCGGGGTCCCGATGCCCGGCCCGCAGGGGCGAGGCGCGCGCTCCCCGGGGAGCAAGGCTGCGGAGCAGGCGGCCTGCGCGGGGCGGAGGTGGCACGAGAGGGCCATCTGCCTGGGTGCAGAGAACTGCAGCGTCCGCGGTGCGAGGCTCGGCCCCTCCGGGCCCCCAGCCTGCGTCCACTGCCCCGCGCGCACACACCTACTGACGCCCGCCCGCGCCCCCGGCCCGAGTCCCAGTGCCAGGCCTAGACCCGGACTAGGCGCGGGAGGCGGTGCAGGGATTAGTGGACCCCTCCCCCAGCGCTCCCCTCGCCCCGCCCGGGGCTGCGAGGACCCCTGGGCCCGGGGGTGACGAGGGAGCTTCGTCCCGGCGGTGCCCGGGCTCGGGACTCGGCCTCACTGGGCGGGGGCCGCACCGCGGCAGGCCGAGGTGCGGGCGCGCTGTCAGATTGCTGCCCGGCTCGGGTGCGGGGGGTGGGCTCAGCGCGGGGGTCGCCTGGCCTCATCCCCCCACGGAGGCCAAGGCTGGGCGGGCAGTGCCCGGGCGGGTAACCCGACCCGACCCGGCTCCCGGGAGCCGCTCACCCCGCACGGCCGGGCAGGGGGAGGAAGAGGAATGGAGGGAGGGGGAAGGGAAGGGATGGTGGGTGAGGGGCTGTGGGGACCGCAGGGCTGAGTCCCCGGCCTGTCTGCGCTGCTCTAGGGAGGCTGCCTTTGGCGCCCGGGACGAGCCAGCCCCCGGCCTCGCGGGCGTCGGGCCTGCGGCAGGAGGGAGCCCTGGGGCTGCACAGGCTTGGCTCGGGGAGGCAGACCCGAGCTGCTGCCTCCATTTTGTTTCCTGCTCTGCTTGGTCTGTGGTGGTGGTGATGTGGGCTTGGGGTGCGGCCCGGCAGGGGTTCACCTGCGGCCGCGCCTGCTCGGGGTTTGAGGCCTCGAAGACCCCAGCCCAAGCCCCCAGGTGAGCCCCGCGGTAGGAGGGGGGTTGCCTTGGTCTCGAGCCCGAGCCGAGCGGGCTGAAGGCAGGTGCCCAGTGGATAGGGAACCCGGGCTGTAACCTAAGATGGAGGCCGGGACTGACGCGGGCCCGAGCGGGGCTGGCGGGGCGGTCGGACAGGCCTCAGCCCAGCCAGGTGCCGCCGGGGCTGGGGCTCTAGACTGGTAGGGTTCTGGAAACGTGTGCAGCCCGGGGCCGGCGCAGCTCCCCGAGGTAGGTGAGGGGATCGGAATGCCACCCACGACGCCCGCAGGCCCCGACACTCCGGGGAGGCGCGCGAGGCCCCTGGGGAGCCCGCCTCAGGCCCCGCCCGGGCAGCCGGGCCGGCCCGTAGGCCCGGGCCGCGAGCGGGCGCGCAGGGGGAGGGGAGGGGGCGGCAGCGGCGGCTCCGCTGATTGGGTGGCGCGCTCGCGAGCCCGACTTCACCCGCCCTGAACCCCGAAGAGTGAGGCAAAGGAGCGCGCGCCTTGGGGGACGGGTGCGCGCGCACTCGGGGCCCCAGCCGCACGCGGGCCGGCGCGAGGCGCTCGGTCGCACGCGCCACCGCGGGGGCGCGCGCGGTGGGGGTGTGAGGAGGAGGAGGCGGCGGCGGAATAGGCCGGGGCAGGTCGCGCTTGCTACCTTCTCTCCTGAAGAGAGACGCGGGGGGAGGGGGGTGCGGCGAGCGGCTCCACGCTCTCCCCACCGCTCCGCTCGCGCCCCAGTGTAATGAGGGTCACCCCCTCCCCCCAGCCGGCCCGGGAGGGGGCGCGGGGCACGGTAACTAGTGCGCTAGGGTGGGCGGCGGGCTGGCGCGAGCGGATGGGGGAGGCGGCCGGGCGGGGAAGATGGTGGTGGCCGTGAGGTGAGGGGCGCGGGGGAGGGCCGGGCGCGGCGCAGGGTTGGTGGCCCGCGGCGTTGCAGCCGCAGGCCCCCTCCCCCCTCCATCACTACCATGGCGCGAGCGGATGGGGGAGGCGGCCGGGCGGGGAAGATGGTGGTGGCTGTGAGGTGAGGGGCGCGGGGGAGGGCCGGGCGCGGCGCAGGGTTGGTGGCCCGCGGCGTTGCAGCCGCAGGCCCCCTCCCCCCTCCATCACTACCAGCCGGGCTCAGGCCTAGCCGGCCGGGCCTCCGCGAACTTCCTCCCCGCGCGGCCCGTGCCCCGCCGGCCTCCCGCGCGCACCTCGGCCTCCGCCTCCCTTCAGGTAGCCGGCTGGGGGGCACGGGGCCGGCTGCTCTCCTGCAGCAAACTTTGCTTGGTGCTGAATATTGATGAGTGCGATCGGCGCGGCCAGGAGGTGCTGCCGGCGCTGCGGGAAGGAACGCGGCCCGGGCAGGCGGCGGCGGCGTCGGCGCAGCCATGTTTGTCAAGCTGTAGCAGCTGCTGCCGCTGCCCTGGCTCGGCTTCACCGACTGCCTCCGTTTCTCCCCCTGCCGCGTTCCGGCCTCTGGGCCTGGAGCTGTGGACCAAGCAGGCCTGCAATCAGAAAGGAGAACTTCGGGGTGCTCCCGCTTCGCCGACTTGCTTGCGGCCTGAGCACGGCCACTGCAAAGGCACGGGCGCCAGTTGGGGCGCAGGGTGCAGCGCTATTGTGACCGCTGCGCCCGAGCGAGCCAGGAAGGATGGGGGGGTAACCTTTTTGTGCAGCGTCCTGGAGCCCCCCTCGAACCCTACAGCCCCCTGCTTTTGGGAGATCCGGCCGCTGGACTCCTAGCGGGGGAGGGGAAAGACAATCCTGTTTGAGATTTGGAAATTTCTACTGCCAGCGGGATTTTAATTTTAGATCAGCCCAACTGCCCACCAGTCTGCAGGAAAAAGGGACGGGCTGTTTCCATGTGGCAAGATCTACCCATCTCCGGGAAGATGGAGTTCGCAGAGGCTCACCGAGGCAGTTTTTCCATCGTCAACTGGGGAACTTTTTCCACCCGTGGAAGTGCAGCAGCAAAGCATCGAGGCCACTAGGCCTTGAGAAGTGGCTGCCATTTTGAAGATAAAAGTCAAATGGCCCATTAACCCAGATTAATTGCCCTGTTTTTGGATTCCAGGTTGATGCTGGCCCAGGATGGATCAGACCTGTAAACTACCTAGAAGAAATTGTCTGCTGCCCTTTTCCAATCCAGTGAATTTAGATGCCCCTGAAGACAAGGACAGCCCTTTCGGTAATGGTCAATCCAATTTTTCTGAGCCACTTAATGGGTGTACTATGCAGTTATCGACTGCCAGTGGAACATCCCAAAATGCTTATGGACAAGATTCTCCATCTTGTTACATTCCACTGCGGAAACTACAGGATTTGGCCTCCATGATCAATGTAGAGTATTTAAATGGGTCTGCTGATGGATCAGAATCCTTTCAAGACCCTGAAAAAAGTGATTCAAGAGCTCAGTCGCCAGTTGTTTGCACTTCCTTGAATCCTGGTGGTCCAACAGCACTTGCTATGAAACAGGAACCCTCTTGTAATAACTCCCCTGAACTCCAGGTAAAAGTAACAAAGACTGTCAAGAATGGCTTTCTGCACTTTGAGAATTTTACTTGTGTGGACGATGCAGACGTAGATTCTGAAATGGACCCAGAACAGCCAGTCACAGAGGATGAGAGTATAGAGGAGATCTTTGAGGAAACTCAAACCAATGCCACCTGCAATTATGAGCCTAAATCAGAGAATGGTGTAGACGTGGCCATGGGAGATGAACAAGACAGCACACCAGACAGTAGACACGGTGCAGGCAAACCGCCATTCTTGCCATTAGCTCCTCAGGCCGAAACGCAGAGAAATAAGCAAAGAAGTGACGTGGACGGCAGCCATGAAAGAGCAGCCCTTCTCCCAGCCCCCCTTTCACTAGGAGATACAAACGTTACTATAGAAGAGCAATTAAACTCAATAAATTTATCTTTTCAGGATGATCCAGACTCCAGTACCAGTACATTAGGAAACATGCTAGAATTACCTGGAACTTCATCATCATCTACTTCACAGGAATTGCCATTTGTAAGCAGTTTTTGGTACAACTTAAATAGATACATTAATGTATATATACAGGCAACTTAAAGGGAAGCTATAAAAACCGGTTATAACTAATTGGTTTTTGGTCGTTTACCAGTTCACAGATGAAAGCTTATTGCTAATGATAAGCTCTTTGGGAAAATTTTACTTGGATCTAAAATTTTTTCTGTCTTACATGAGTTTGATTCTTTTCTGATTTTCCAAGTTAACTCTCCATCGAGGACTGGTTAAGAGTTAAGCTTTTAAGGGCATTTGAGTTCAGAATTAAGTTTTCAAGATAGAGGTAAACATTTGTTTAGCTTTTTTTCTAAAAGTGGCCTTGGCTTTGCCTTGGTGTGTGTTGAGTACAGGAATCAGTGAATTACCTGGAGTCCTATTTTTGCATAAGGCATGGGTTATATTTTTAGTTGATGGGATGACTTGCAGGTTGAAATACGTTTTGAGTTCACATTCAGGGTAGCTCAGATGGAAAGGCCTTTTTGGACACCAGTCAAAATTTAAATTAGGCTATTTTTTCTGAGCTGCGTGTTGTACAGCATCCTATGGTAACAGCCACCATGAGAGCACGCTCTTGAACTTCTCTGCTTGTACATTTTGAAGCGTAGTTATGTGTGCGGTATGGGTGTATGTGTATGGAAATGGGAAAAAATGTACTTTGAGTTACTCGGTAGTGCTACCTACTATCGTTAGATTGTGGTAAATGATACTTGCTTTTTAAAAATCTGGTCTTCACCCAGAATTTTTGACTGTCCTTAGCTAGCTAAATGACCAGTTGACTTCACTTACTCTGTTTCATCACTTTTAAGATCTGAACCAGCTTGATTGTTCAAAGATTCCTTTCAACTTTAAATATTTGATTCTGGTTTTGTTTCTGCCCAGACACATTGTCATGGTCATCTGTTATGTGACCAAAGAGGATCCCATTCCCTCCCAAGATGTCTCTGAAATACTCTGTATGTAAAGATTGAGATAGAAAAAACTTTATGGTGTGTGGTGATAGTTTTGAGTGCCTTACATGTTCATTTTACTATATAGCCCTGCAGTTCTTTAAAATTAAGAGTGAGAATGTGGGTGTGTCGCTTTTGTTTCTGTTGATTCATATCTTAAATATGCTTTAGTACTACTTGATTTCTTAGTTTGGCAGTTGCAGACTTAAAAAATTTGTTTCGGTAGTTATTTTGAGTCTGTTTTGTCTTAGATACTTTTTAGAGTGTATAGGCTGTGTTGGCAGCCTATCAGCAGCTCAGACAAATCCTTCCTTGTTACATTGAAATGTATTTTACATGTATATAGTTTTGTCTTTACATAATAACTTAGATCGGAAGGTGGAGATACATGTTTCTCTAGAAGTTTACTAGTGTAAATCTATGTAGTTCTTATCAAAGAGGTGTCATTCCTGGTTCTAAAATACTAGAACCTTTAGAAAAAACGTTAGGCATCTAAAATGAGAGTTAACAAACTTGTATAAGTGTAGAAAAATTTTTTTCATGTAGAAAATAAAATTACTCAAAGACTGTGGACTTGAAGAAACCAGTATCTGTTTTTTGGGGTTTTTTTTTTTGACCGTCCTGCATGTGGCTTATTGATCTTAGCTCCCCTGACCAGGGTCTGAACGGTGGTAGTTCAGTCTTAGTTCCAGGCCACGGCAGTGAAGTCCTAACCGCTGAATGCCAGGGAATTCGAATCTTTATTCTTTTAATACAGATTGTTTATAAATCTAAATTGCTTCATCCAAAATCTATTGCTTTCGTTTTCGCCTTTGATATTTTCTGAGAATTTAAAGTGAAGTCAGTCTCAAAATGCAAATTTAGTTGACCAGTAAGCTTGAGCAAAGTGTAATTAAATTCTATATAGCTGCACACTTGATATATTCAGACTATTCACAGTGACTGGTTGATGCAGCAGGTGTGGAGAGCACTTACTCTGTATTACAGCCTGTTCTTAGGGCTAGAAATTTTAGGAAATCTTTTGCACATGCTATTGTTTGATACTGTGATAGAATAAGATTCTCCTGGCAAGAGTAACAAGTACTTATTAGGATTTTAAAACGAGTGCTTTTTAGGATTTTAAACCCTCTGTCTGGAACTAGAGAATGACAACATAATTCAGTGTTGTATTGCCAGTTGTTTTTGTGCAACTAGCTATCAGCAGACTGTTTGTCTCCTGTCATAAAGGAGCAACCTCTTCAGTTCACCTTCATGCTCTTCAGTTACTTTTTCTGCATACAGTGATGTGAAATGGTTCTCACTATAGTTAATAATCCTGACCTGGTGTTTTTATATTTAATTGGGTTGATACTGTCTAATTTCTGCCAGTGTACATATATAGTATACAGTGCTTTGTATATTGTAGGTGCTTGGAAAAAATCTTCAAGGAAGTTGGTTCCCAGAGCTCCAAGTTGTAACAGGAAATAACTTAGTTTTAAGTGCTTTGGTCTGTATTGTCTCATTGGGGCTTCATAGCCTTGCAGTAAAAAACAAATGTCATGGAAAGTCTAGGTCTGCCTTAAAGATACTTAAGATTATTGGGGATAAGACTGAAAACTATTGAAATCATAGAATTATTTGAGTACTCTTGGTTTTCTTTAGGGACTTTTGAAGGTCCCTGACACTGTTGCCTGGGCCTGAAGTATCTCCTGGTTTTCTTACTAGGCTGATTGCAGCAATTGTTTGTTTGATATTCTTCCTCATTTAGATATTTTATGGAGGTAAAATTGAGTTAATTTATACTGTGGCAGTATTAATGAGTTTTGGGAATCCTCAAAGTTCTTAGAATGTAGGCAGCCTCCAGAGTAGACTAAAGTATATATTAGTGATTCTCTTTATCAGAAGAAGGCCACTAAAAATGAACACAATTAAAATTGAGGACTAAAATTTCACAAGCAAATAGAGAGGAACAGGTTTATTTAGATTTTATATTGAAATGTAAAACTGAGAATTAAAAAAGGCAGTTTTAAACCTTTATCAAAATTTTGATTATGATGGCAACTGTTTTTTTATAATAAGGCAAGAATCAAATAGATTTTATTTTGGCTGTGATGCATCTGCATTGCTGCACACTGGCGTTCTGCAGTTCACGGCGAGCACAGGCCGCTCTTCCTGGAGGTGCTCAGGCTTCTCGAGGCAGTGACCTCTCTCGCTGTGGAGCGTGGGCTCCAGGCGCCTGGGCTCCAGGAGGTGCAGACCTCGGGCTCTAGAGTGCTGGCTCAGTAGTCGTGGCGCAGGGCTTAGTTGCTCAGTGACATTCTGGACCTAACCCGTGTCCCCTGAATTGCAAGGCAGATTCTTAACCACTGGACTACCAGAGAAGCCCTCAAGTAGGTTTTAAAAATTTTTGTCCAGCAAAATTGTACAGTAAGTAGATGGGATACTTCATTTTACTTCATTTTCTTACCATGAGCTAAGGATAAGTTTTTATAAAGTATTTAAGGACTTAGTCTTAACTAAGGTATTCTTTAAAAAAAATGTCCACTATGCACAGTTTTAGATGTATACCAAAGAAGAGAAGGTGGTTGAATTTCCATGTACTCCTCACCAAACTTTAAGAATTCCAGATATTTTGCCAGTCTTGTTTTATCCTCCCTCCACGATGTCATTTCACTAACTTTTCTTAATTCTTTGATGTTCATCATCTTTCTCTCTGAAGCTCTTGTCCTATTCTCCTTGTCAGTTGTCACTTGTTTATTGTTTGACCTAGATCACCTTTTTCTTGCCTTTAATTGGAGTAGTTCTTTATTATTTGCATTGACTTTAAGAAACATAGCATCTTTGTGCCAGATTTGTTTGCAGTTTTACCTTGTAATTGATTTGCACTGTAATACTAGCTTGTGCTTCATTAGGTAGAGACAGACACTATATTGTATGTGGAATGGATGTTAAATAGGGAATTTGGGGGAGCCATTTCAAAATAGATATCTTGATGTTGTGACAGTATACCCCTGTACAGTCTTGGAGATGCAGAAAATACGAACCACCCTCTGTACTAAGTTCTGTGCTGTGGATGTTCAGGTGATTAAGGAGATCAATGGAGAGGTGGATGAAACCTAGAGCGATCAAGGCTTCACTAAAGAGTGGGACTTCAGTTCATTGACTAGGTTGGGTGTGGTTAGGTTTAGAAAGGTACTTTGGATAAAAAGAATTATGTAAACTTAGTATTTTCACCACCCCACTCTAGTACTCTTGCCTGGAAAATCCCATGGACGGAGGAGCCTGGTGGGCTGCAGTTCATGGGGTCGCGAAGAGTCAGACACGACTTAGCGACTTCACTTTCACTCTTCACTTTCATGCATTGGAAAAGGAAATGGCAACCCACTCCAGTGTTCTTGCCTGGAGAATCCCAGGGACGGAGGAGCCTGGTGGGCTGCCGTCTATGGAGCTGCACAGTGTCGGACACGACTGAAGCGACTTAGCAGTAGCAGCAGCAGCAGCAGTATTTTCACAGGGTTGGATAGGATGAATGTCCTCAGGTAATGTGGATGGTTTAGTTGATCAATTATGTCTGACTGTGACTGTAGCCTGGCAGGCTCCTCTGTCCATGGGATTTCTCAGGCAGTAATCCTGGAGTGGATTGCCATTTCCTCTTCCAGGGGATCTTCCTGACCTAGGGATCGAACTCACGTCTCCTGGATTGTAGGCACATTCTTGACCAGTGAGCCATGAGGGAAGCCCGTCCTTATCTGCACAGTTCGGACACGACTGAAGCGACTTAGCAGTAGCAGCAGCAGCAGCAGTATTTTCACAGGGTTGGATAGGATGAATGTCCTCAGGTAATGTGGATGGTTTAGTTGATCAATTATGTCTGACTGTGACTGTAGCCTGGCAGGCTCCTCTGTCCATGGGATTTCTCAGGCAGTAATCCTGGAGTGGATTGCCATTTCCTCTTCCAGGGGATCTTCCTGACCTAGGGATCGAACTCACGTCTCCTGGATTGTAGGCACATTCTTGACCAGTGAGCCATGAGGGAAGCCCGTCCTTATGAAATAGGGCCTAGAAATTCAAATTGGTATTTGATGTTGATGTGATAGAAACTGGGATCCAGTGAGGAATTTCAGCTGAAAAGTGACATGAAATCTGTGTTTGGGAAATTTTGGCTGGGAGAGAGTAGAGGCAATGTTAGGTTGTGGAGTCTTGCAGTAGTAATTAAACATTAGAATTGAGCGGAGTCAGTGGTAGAAAGGGGGTAAATCTGAGAGACTGTTTCAGAGGAGAGAAAATTGGCAGCCCTTTTAGGGTTGCCTGGACTGGAAATAAAGTTGGAGCCTGGATTTGAGGAATGAAAGAGATAAGTATAGACTATGTTCAAGGCTTATTGTGTTGGTGCCTGAGACAGAAATGGGGTTCTCTCTTACCTTCTCATCATCTCAGCAGTTCTCTGCTTCCTCCTTTCCTCCTTTCCTTTCCTATTCCCACACTTCTCAGCCTCTGCTCTTTCTCTGACTCTCCTTGCTGGAGGTGCTGGTTCTCTTCATTACTTTCTCCTTTCTGCCGGGATCTTTATTCTCAACCTTCACTGCATCACTTTTTCTGCCTAAAAACAGAATGATATCTTTCTATTCTAAAGAATCTTCCTCTATCCTCTAATCCCTGTGATTACTTTCCTGTTTCCTGGGGAATTTCTTGAGAGTTGTCTACTTTGTTTACCCCTCCTTAAAGCCCTGTGGATTGGCTTCGCTACTCTGTTGGAACTGTTCTTTTCAAAGTTACAAGTGCACCTCCAGACTTATCCTACTAGATGTGCAGTGTTTTGACCACTACTCCTTTAAACAGTTCTTTTTGGACTGCTTGTTCTCTTTTCTTCCCCTTTTCTATCATTCTCTGCAGTCTTATCTGCTTTTATTAATTCACTTCTCTGCTGTGTGAAAACTCTTGATCTGACTTCTGAGCTTCAGACCAAGAAACAAATTTCCAGCTGAGTTTCTCTTCCACCTGTAGCATACTTAACCTACTTTTGACCATCTCTTTTTGCCAAACATGCTTTTCCTTCTGTCTCTTAAAAAAATATTTTAAAAAGTATTTATTTTCATTTATTTGTTTGCCCATGCCAGATCTTAGTTGTAACATGAGGCATATTTGGTCTTCATTGCAGCATTCAAGATCTTTTAATTGCAGCCTGTGGGGGTCTTTTTGTTGCAGCATGCAAACTTGCTGGATGTGGGATCTAGTTCCCTGACCAGGGATCAAACCAGGCTCCGTGCATTGGAATCAGGGAGTCTTAGCCACTGGACTGATAGGGAAATCCCCTCCTGTCTTAATGATGGCATCATCCTCTAGTTCTTTTCAAGGTTGGAAACCTTGGAATCACTTGTTTATATGATCACAGTGAACTTGAGTGCCTTCTCGATGCCAGGCACTGCTGGTATTGAAAGATACAGTCTGCTTTTAAGGAACTTTACCATTCAAGGAAGACTGGTGTAAACAAGGACAGTACAGAATACCACATGGCCTGGTAGAAGTTATACAGCAGTACCGTGGGAGTTTGGAAAAAGTCATGCCTGGAGTAATGTGGAAGAATTTCATAGAAGGTTATTATATATATTTAAGCAGAGACAAGCCAGTAAGTAAGGAGGAATAAGCACATGAAAGTAGCAAGAAATTCTTTGATAGGAATCTGAGAGGAGCAGGGTTGTCAGGAGATAAGTATAAAAATAGGCCTTGTGTTCCATGTTATAGGGTTGAATTTTTATGCTGTTTCCATTCTGTTATGTTATCTTTATTACTGGTCTTCATATTTTTCTTTCCAGTCTTTCTAGAGAGAGACTTACCTTTGACCTTCAAAATGAGAAATACGAGGTGAGGTCTCTGATGGGGCTTCCCTGGTAGCTCAGATGGTAAAGAATTTGCCTGCAATATGGGAGACCTGGGTTTGAATCCTGGATTGGGAAGATCTGGAGGAGGGCAAGGCAATCTACTCCAATATTTTAGACTGGAACCCCATGGACAGAGGAGCCTGGTGAGCTACAGTCCATGGGTTCACAAAGTGTCAGGACTGAGCGACTATAAGCACACAAACAAAACACCAGTCTCTGATGAAAGGTTTACCTTCAATGCCTAACTCTTCTCCCCATTTGCCTAACAAATAAAGCCCAAATTCAGTGTCTTTGGTAAGACCTCATCTTGACTTTCCCAGATCTCATATGCTAAACCCAAGATATCCTGGCTGGCCTGAGTTCAGCCAACCTGAACTATTAGTGGTGCCTTACTTCACAGTCCCCTGACTTATGCCTTTCTCTTCCTCGTCTAATTTCAGCATTTAGTATCTTAACGTGTGTAGTGTGATGCTTCTTTGTAGCAGACACTCAGTGTACTTATGGAGTAGAAGAATGAATGGTACTATTACAGAGATGCAAGTTGGAAAGGGGAGTAAAATTTTAGGTAGGAAGGTGATCAGATGGTGAGCAATGTACCAAATTTCAAAACTTCAGAGATTTTCTTTTTACTTCATTCTCTCATGCCATCAGTTTCTAAGGGCTTTGAATTTGTGCTCCCTTATATCTCAAGCTTTCATTTTCCTATTCTTATGTATAAACTCTTAAGGATATTAAGTCATAATAGTTTCATAGGACAGATTCCTTGAGATGCTACCTGTTTAGTAGAAGTCCCTAATATCTTTGAGCCCATTCCTCATTTCTAAATGGGGCAAATACTGTGCAGCCTTGCACATTTAAGAGGATGCAGCAAGATGATTTATCTGAAGCATCTAGCACAGTGCTGTTTTTGAAGTAGGTGCTCAGTAAGTGATGCATGTTAATTTGTGCCAAGAGCCAAATGCATATTTGGAAGAATTGTGAATTTTGAGAAACATATCTTTACAGTTTTGCTTTTTTCTGTTTATCCAAACTCTTCTTGCTTAATTGGTAAGATAAGGGCATTGGAGTATTTGACAGTTTCAGTTTTTAATATCTGGAGAATTGAATCCATTTTTTGGACTGGTAATCAGGAGAATTTGGGCCATAAGTTCAGTATCTTTGCCTACTCCAGCTGTGAAGTGGTATAATTTATTACATTGTTGCTCTTTGCAGGGTGGTCTTTGTCATGGATATAAATGTTTAATTTCCACCCCCTGGTTTGTAGGAGAGCTGACCTCTTTTCTGGTGGTGGACTTGATTTTCATTGAATGATCATTTCTGAAACTTTAAAAAATGATCTCAAATGAAGAAATTGCTAAGAATCTTTTTAGTTAGAAAAGTAACATAAATTCATGGTAAAAGTGAAAAATGAAATGTTAATAAAAAATGATGTTTATTTCTGTCATCTTCATATGCTCCCTCATTTTTTCTTTTTTTTTTGGGTCAAACTGTGACTTGTGGGATCTTATTTCCCTAACCAGGGATTGAACCTGGGCCCCCTGCCGTGAAAGCAGAGTCCTAACCATTGAACTGCCAGGGAATTCCCAATGTTCCCTCATTTTCACTCTTAATATTTTAATTTATTAGGATTATCTCTGTGTTTGTAGACCTTTTTTTTTAATCTTTTGGTCACAAGTGGCCTCATATACATATTATTGAATATTTTGTTTAATATATTAGGGACATGCATTCAAATGAACATGTAGGTAGATTTTTTTTTTTAATTATTGAAACTTTTATTGAAATTAGTATAAGTGCACATGCAGTTAGTTGTAAGAAATAGTACAGAGATCTCATGTGTGTTTTGCTTGATTTTGCAATGGTATGTTTTGTGAAAGCATCTAATACCACAACCAGATTATTGACATTGGTATAATCCACCAAACCTACTCAGATGACCCAGTTTTTGTTTTTCATATTCTTTTTTAAAGAAAATTCTTTATTTCTGTAAGGACATATTCCAGATGTCCCTGGTTTTACTTGTATTTATTTGTGTGTAGTGTGTTAAGTTCTTTGTACTTTTGTCACCTGTATGGATTTGTATACTCAGCACCACAGTTAAGATGTTTAACAGTTTCAGTGCCACAGGGGTCTCTCCTGTGGCCCTTTTGTATCACATCCATCTTCTTCCTGGCAATTCCTCCTCCACCTTTGGCCAACTACTAATCTGTCCTTTGTTTCTAAAATTTTATCGTTTAAAAAGTGCCCGTAAATGGAATCATACAGTATATATATATGTGTGTGTATGTGTATAGCCTTGTATTGGGTGTTTTCACTTAAAATTACCTGGAGAGTCATCCAAGTTACTGAGTATATCGATATTTTATTTCTTTTTGTTACTGAGTAGAAGGCAATGGCACCCACTCCAGTACTCTTGCCTGGAAAATCCCATGGATGGAGGAACCTGGTGGGCTACAGTCCATGGGGTCATGAGGAGTCGGACATGACTGAGCGACTTCACTTTCACTTTTCACTTTCATGCATTGGAGAAGGAAATGGCAACCCACTCCAGTGTTCTTGCCTGGAGAATCCCAGGGACGGGGGAGCCTGGTGGGCTGCATCTATAGGGTCGCGCATAGAGTCAGACATGACTGAAGCGACTTAGCAGCAGCAGCAGCATTCTGTTACACACACACACACACCAGTTTGTTTAACCATTCACCTGTTGAAGGACATCTGGGTTTATTCTAGCTTTTGGCTATTAGAAGTAAAAGTGCTCGGACCATTCATACATAGCTTTTGTGTGAGCATAAGTTTTCATTTTTCTGGGAATAATGCCCAAGAATACAATTACTGAATTGTATGTTACTGGCATGTTTGCTTTTATAAGAAACTGCCAAGCTGATTTCTAGAGTGACTATACTATTTTACATTTTCACCAGTAGTGTATGAGAGATCCACTTTCTGTTTATCCTTACCATCATTGAGTGTTGTCACTATTTTTGTTTTAACCATTTTGATAGCTATGTAATAATATCTCATTATGGTTTTAATTTGCATTTCCCTGATAGCCAATGGTGTTGAACATCTTTTTGTGTGCTTATTGCCATTTGTATATCCGCTTTGGTGAAATATACTCATGTTTTTTGTTCATTTTCTAATTAATTTGTTTGATTTTAGTTGTTGAGTTTTGAGAGTTCTTTATGTATTCTAGATGCTCTACATTCTTTATCATGCCTGTATGCAAATCCTAATTTTTAACTATTACGTCTTTTAGATGACTTATTAAAGAAACTATATAATCATACAAACTTGTGGTTTCCCCTTAATAAATTGGAACAGATTTTAGTGTTTGTTACTGTTATTAGGTAAAATTACTTTATTAAGTCTTCTAAAATTCACATGTCTAGTGACTTACAGGAAATACCATAATACTATGTTTAAGATTGCCGGAAGGATAAAATCCATTTTGAAGGGTGAACAATTATATTTACACATTAAATTCAAAATAATTACTGATTATATGATATCCCCTCATATACCAAGAAGAATCTGAAGGTAATCTTTCTCTGTAAATTATGAGGGTATATTTCCCTTGTCATTTCTATAATTTCTCTTGAAGCAGCAATTGGAACTGTTGGGGATCCCTGATGATGTCAGCAGTGTGCATTGTGGAAGTTCTGTCTGTACCCAGTAAAAATAATAGACATTAATGCCATGCTAATTGTTAATGAAATTTTATGTCCAAAGGCATCTCTTTAATGTTGCAGATGGTTCAATTGACAGTGTATAAACTCTATTTTTCTTATTAACATGAAGAAAAAGCACTTCTACCATGCCATGATCTATAAAGAATTGTAGAGCAGTGGTTGAGAGGTAACAAAGTACTACATTTGAAATGCTTTTTTAATGTAGTAGAGCTTTGGGGCAGAAGTGTTACAGTGCCGGTAATTATACCACTGAAATTAGTTACTTGGTGGAGTAGATACTGGAGTTTTAAGTAAAGTCTTGATAGGTACCTTAATAATTTCATAGTAATGCCTGTGGAATTGTTCCTAAGGATAAACTGGTGATTGTGGAATTACCAGGGCAATGGGTTAATTTTCTTTGTGTCTCAGATGTGCCTAGTTCTGTATGGTTTTCCAAAAGGATTGTACGATTTTACACAGTTCTCAATAGTGTATGAGTCCAACGTTTTCCTCCCTTTGATAACAAAACAACTTTGATAGCATTGGTTTTTTTTAAAGTTTTTTACATAATTAAATAGATACATACTGCTACTGAAAGATTGATTTAATTAATACAATTTTATTGTTGAAAGTGATTTATGTTTGTATTTCTTCTGTGGCCTTTGCTATCTGTATCCTTTGCTGACTTAATCTGGATTGTAGTGTTTTGTAGCTATTATCCTTTTATTTTATGGACATAAATATTTCCTCTCAATCTGTTTTTCATTTTAGTTAATAATTTTCTATAGTTGTAGAGCTGAAGTTTCATTTTTCATATAGCCAAATTGGTGTTTTGGAGTAATTTCTTTTACCAATTTGAAGCTTATTGTGCTTCTATAAATTCGATAAACAAACTTTACATACTTTGAAGAAATCCTATCTGTTACAGTCTTAACTGATTTAATAGAGATTTTATTTTAACATCCAGCACTATCCAGATAATTTTTATTGTGTCTTTAGTATTCTTTTTGGAAACAAATTCCTTTAGCTAATTCCGTTTGTATTAAGGAAGAAATTACCCTCAAATTACCTGCAAATTGAGTAGTCTAAAACAATATGAAGTTCTGTCATAAAAAGTTAGAAATAAGGGTGTGGCTTAGCTGGGTGGTTCTGCCTTTCTCTCATGAGATTACAAGCACAATGTCCTTCAATGATGCAGTCATTTGAAGGCTATTGTAGGATCCTTGTCCAAGATGATGCACTCATATGGCTACTGGGAAAAATAAATAACTTATGGCTGTTCACAATAGGAGACCTCAGTTCCTTACTTTGTGGGCTTCTCCATAGGCTGCTCACAGTGATTAGCAGGCTTCCCCCAGAGTGAGTGGTTCAAAAGAGGAGAAGCTTAACAGAGGAGATCCAAAGAGATATACAGTGTGGGAGGGGAATACCTTGAAATGTGGATCACTGGGGGCCACTAGGGCAACTAGTTTCTAGCCCACCCAGTAAGAAATAGTTTTAATTAAAGGAGAAAGCAAAAGTATACATAGTAGTGATACTTCAAACTTTTAAGCTGATGGACCTTGGATTTTTGAATTAGGTATATGATTGAAAAATATAGTATAGAAAGATAACTAATGAAGTACCCTAAAGTACTCTTCTACCTTGCCTGCTTAATTTCAATTCTTATGGGCCTTCTTACCTTTTTGTATGACAAAGGTAGCAGATTATACACATTTAATCTTCCTTTTTCACTTAATATGTTATCTAAATCTTTACATTTTTGAACAACATTTTCTCATTTGTTCATACACTTAGATAGTATTTTATGAATGTATGAACATTTTCATTCCACATATTCTTTTGCTGAAAGGGAATGACTGTGCACATAAGTCATTGTGAATGTATGCAAATAAATCTTTAGGGTAAATCTCCAGGCCCGAATTCTGGGTCAAAGTTAAATGTTTATGATTTTGAAAATATTGCCAAATTGCCCACTAAAAGAGTATATGTATTTACACTCTGAGCCAGCAGTATATGTATTTGCCTGTTTCAATGGGGTTTTTTTTTTTCATTTGTCATAGTATAAAATTTAGCATCTTAGCTTTTTTTTGGTCACACTTTGTGACTTGCAGGATCTCAGTTCCCCAACCAGGAATCAAACCTGGGGCCACCACAGTGCACGCCTGGAATCTTAACTATTAGACTACTAGGGACCTCCCCATCCTAACCGTTTTGAAATGTACAGTACGATAGTATTGTGTATTTACATTTTGTGGAGCCATTCTCCAGCACTCTTACCATCTTAGAAAACTCTCCCGTTAAACAGCTGTGCACTTTTCCTTCCTGCCAGCTCCTGTCAACTACCATTCTGCTTTCTGTTTCTGAGTTTGACTGCTCTCGAAACCTCTTGTAAATGGAATTATACAGTGTTTATCTTTTTGTGATTACCTTATTTCACTTAGTGTAATGTCCTCAAGAGTTTATTCATGTTGTAGGCTGTTAGAATTTTCTTCCTTTTTAAAGATACTCTGCAGTATACCACGTTTTCTTTATCCATTTATCAGTCAATGGCCACATTTTGGCTATTGTGAATAATGCCGATATGAACATAGGTGTACAGATATGTCTTCTAGATTCACTGGGGTTCCTTTTTTTTTTTTTGGTCACACCATGCAGCTTGTGGTCAGCTTAGTCCCCTGACCAGGAATTGAACCCACACACTCAGCAATGAAAGCACATAGTCTTAACCACTGGACTGCCAGGGAATTCCTTATGGGGATTCTTTAAAGCTTTTTAAAAAAAATTTGACTCCACTGAGTCTAAATTGTGGCACTTGGGATCTAGTTCCCTGACGAAGGTTTGAGCCCTGGCCCCCCTCATTGGGAGTACAGAGTAGAGTCTTAGCCACTGGACCACCAGCAAAGTCCTCCTGTGGGGATTCTTACGATACTTCTTATACCCAAGGGAGAAGAACAAATAATAAACGTTTATTTGATACCTAAATGATGTATAATTTGGATAGTCTTCCTCCCCCCCTTTCTCCCTCCCTCCCCCTCTTCCTTTCGTAAGGTATTTTTTGTTGTTTAAAGCATGGACCTGTAAAACTCAAACATCCTTTCAGTTCAGTTCAGTCCCTCAGTCGTGTCCGACTCTTTGTGACCCCATGAATTGCAACACACCAGTCCTCCCTGTCCATCACCAACTCCCAGAGTTCCCTCAGACTCATGTCATGGACCTGTAAAAATCAAACATCCTTTACGTTAATGTATAATTTTTTTCAACATTTAAATTCTGAATATATGTCTTCTAAATTAAAAAAGCATAGTAATTGCATTAAAAAATTAAGATAAAATTCACATATTGTAAAATTCACCTTTTTAAAGGATACAACTCAGTGTGGCTTTAGTGTATTTACAGAGTTGAGCAACCAAAACCGCTATCTAATTCCAGAACATTGTATCACCCAGAATGCAACCCATAGCCAGCAGTCACTCTTCATTTTCCCCTCTCCTAGTCCCTGTCAACCACTGATGGACTCTGTCTCTATGACAAAGTATTTTATCTGTTCTGAATATGAATTTCATGTAAGTGGAACTATACAGTCTTTGGCCTTTTGTGTCTGACTTCTTTCCTTTAGTGTGTTTTCAGATTTATCCATATTGTAGTATTACTGTAACTACTTAATTCTATTTTATTGCCAAATAATATTGCATTATATTGATAATCATATTTTGTTCACCCATTCATCATTTGATAGACATTTGGTTTGTTTTCACTTTTTTTGCTGTTAGGCATAATTCTGGGCTTCCCATGGGGGACTAGTGATAAAGAACCCACCTGCCAGTGCAGGTGTATGTAAGAGACACAGGTTTGATCCCTGGGTCAGGAAGATCCCCTAGAGAAAGGCACAGCAACCCACTCATGTTCTTGCTTGGAGAATCCCATGGACAGAGGAACCTGGCAGGCTGAAGTCCATAGGCTCCCACAGAGTCAGACACAACTGAAGAAACTTAGCTTGCATGCAGGCACGATGCTGTTAGAAACACTTGTGTATAGGTTTCTTTAATGGATATATGGTTTCATTTCTGTTGGGTATATTCCTATGAGTGGTGTCGCTGGGTCACATGGTGACTGTTTACTATTTTGAGGAACTGACTGCACCATTTTATCATCCTTTTAATGATGTATGAGAGTTGTAATTTCTTCATATCCTCGCCAACACTTGCTTTCTTTTTTTAAAATTTTAGCCACCGTGGTGAGTGCTATGTGCTATCTCGTGATTTTGATTTACATTTCCCTGATGACAGATGCTGAGACTCCTTTTATGTGCTTTTTGGCCATTTGTATAGCTACTTTGGAGAGTCTGTATTGTAAATTCTTTGTGTATTTTTTAAAGATACAGATTTTTTAAAATTATTATAGTTCCTTGTATATTATGGATTAAATTTCTTATCAGATATGATTTGCAAATATTTTCTCCCATTCTGTGATGTTTTTCATTTTTTTGATGGTATTCTTGAAGCACAAAGGCATTTATTTTCTTAATTTGGCCATTCTGAGTAGCCAACCACGGATTAAATCAGGGCCCTTGGCAGTGAAAGCATGGAATCCTAACCTCTGGACTGCCAGGGAAATCCCAAAGGTTTTTAATCTTTTTTTTTTTTTAATATTTATTTGGCTGCACTAGGTCTTAGTTGTGGCACTCAGGATTTTTAATCTTTGTTGTATCCTGTGGGATCATTAGTTGTGGCATGTGAACTGTTAGTTGCTGCCTGCAGGATCTAGTTCCTTGACTGGGGATCAAACCTAGGACCCCTGCAGTGGGAGACCATTGGACCAACAAGGAAGTCCACGCCACATAGGCGCACACACACACACCTATATATATAAATATATAATTAATAACTTATTTATTTGGCTGTGTCTAGTCTTAGTTGCCAGAGAAGGCAATGGCACCCCACTCCAGTACTCTTGCTTGGAAAATCCCATGGACGGAGGAGCCTGGTGGGCTGCAGTCCATGGGATCACAAAGTCGGACACGACTGAGCAACTTCAGTTTCACTTTTCACTCTCATGCATTGGAGAAGGAAATGGCAACCCACTCCAATGTTCTTACCTAGAGAATCACAGGGACATGACAGATGCTGAGACTCCTTTTATGTGCTTTTTGGCCATTTGTATAGCTACTTTGGAGAGTCTGTATTGTAAATTCTTTGTGTATTTTTTAAAGATACAGATTTTTTAAAATTATTATAGTTCCTTGTATATTATGGATTAAATTTCTTATCAGATATGATTTGCAAATATTTTCTCCCATTCTGTGATGTTTTTCATTTTTTTGATGGTATTCTTGAAGCACAAAGGCATTTATTTTCTTAATTTGGCCATTCTGAGTAGCCAACCACGGATTAAATCAGGGCCCTTGGCAGTGAAAGCATGGAATCCTAACCTCTGGACTGCCAGGGAAATCCCAAAGGTTTTTAATCTTTTTTTTTTTTTAATATTTATTTGGCTGCACTAGGTCTTAGTTGTGGCACTCAGGATTTTTAATCTTTGTTGTATCCTGTGGGATCATTAGTTGTGGCATGTGAACTGTTAGTTGCTGCCTGCAGGATCTAGTTCCTTGACTGGGGATCAAATCTAGGACCCCTGCAGTGGGAGACCATTGGACCAACAAGGAAGTCCACGCCACATACGCGCACACACACACACCTATATATATAAATATATAATTAATAACTTATTTATTTGGCTGTGTCTAGTCTTAGTTGCCAGAGAAGGCAATGGCACCCCACTCCAGTACTCTTGCTTGGAAAATCCCATGGACGGAGGAGCCTGGTGGGCTGCAGTCCATGGGATCACAAAGTCGGACACGACTGAGCAACTTCAGTTTCACTTTTCACTCTCATGCATTGGAGAAGGAAATGGCAACCCACTCCAATGTTCTTACCTAGAGAATCACAGGGACAGAAGAGCCTGATGGGCTGCCATCTCTGGGATTGCACAGAGTCGGACACGACTGAAGCGACTTGGCAGCAGCAGCAGCAGTCTTAGTTGCTGTACAGATTTTAGTTGCTGATGAATCTTTGTTCCATCATGCAGGATCTTTCACTGGAGTGTATGGACTCCAGAGCACACAGGCTCAGTAGTTGTGGTGCGTAGTTACCCGTCTCCCCTGCTTTGGCAGTTGGATTCTGTAGCACTGGAACACCAGGGAAGCCCTCCTGGCTGCCTCCTCCCGCCCTCCGCCTTTTTGTTTTTTGTATTGGCTGCATTGAGTCTTCATTGTAGCTCATGGGTAAGAGTTGTGGTGCTTGGACTTGTCTTATTGTGGAGCACTGGCGCTAGAGCTTTCAGGCTCCGTAGCTGTATCGCACAGGCTTCTTGAGTTTCGCTTAGTTGCCCTGTAGCATGTGGAATCTTAGTATTTTAGTTCCCTGAAAAGGGATCAAACCCTTGCCCCTTACATTGGAAGGCAGATTCTTAACCACTGGACCACCAGGGAAGTCCTTCCCTTCCTTCTTTAGTACGGTATATTACATTAATTGATTTTCCTGTATGTTGAAGCAGCCTTGTGTTCCTAGGATAAATTTCTCTTGTTCATGATATATAATATTTTTTATTTGTTGCTATATTTGGATTGTTAGGGTTTTTGCATCTTTATGCATAAGGGATGCTAGTCTGTAGTTTTCTTGCAATGTCTTTCTGATTTTGGTATCAGAGTAATACTATTCTAATAGAATGAATTTCATTTTTTAATATGAATGTGAGAGTTATATTCTAAGTTTTCAGTTAAGAGTAATTTTACCATGTACACTTAATTGTAACTTTGCATTTTGAAAGTTGCTAACATTGAGACAATACATTCTTCATTCATTACTCAATAATTTTTTATGTGCCAGGAATGCGTAGCATGGGAATATGGTGGAAGCTGAGGCAGGCAGCTGTGCCAGGCTGAGGGGAGTGTGATTTAGGATTCTAAGGACTGAAATAGCTGCTGCTTTGGGAGGATAAGAAGCTGAAGTGGCGTGATTAGTCTGGAAAGATGGGTTAGGAAGGGATGATATTGAAGGGAGAAGTTAGGGTCCAGGTCTTTCCCTAAATTCTCCCATTCTTTTGTTTGTTTGTTTGTTTAAGTGATTGAAGTGATCGTTTATGTGTTTGCGGCTGTGTCGGCTCTCCTTCACAGCATGCATGCGGGCTTCTCTCTAGTCGTGTTGTGCAGGTTGAGTTGCCTCGCAGCGTGTGGGTCTTAGAGTTGGAACTCATGTCCCCTGCACTGGAAGGCAGATTCTTAACCACTGGTTGCTGCTAAGTCGCTTCAGTCGTGTCCCACTCTGTGCGACCCCATAGGTGGCAGCCCACCAGGCTTTCTTGTCCCTGGGATCCTCCAGGCAAGAACACGGGAGTGGGTTGCTGTTTTCCTTCTCCAATTACCACTGGACCACCAGGGAAATCCCCTATTGAAGTGATTTTTTTTTTTCTGTTGTATTTGACATTTGTATCCATTGTTAACCTGTTTCTGTTAACATTTTGATTGCTGCTCACCAGGAAAAAGCATAGATTAAATCCCATTAAAAGAAGTCATAAGAATCTTACCTTATTAGAAAGGCAGTTTATGATTGTAGAAAAATTGTGGGAGGAAGCAGACCCTTAGAGTTGTTTGGAAAGCTGTGTCTTGGTCTTGTGCTCAGTTATGTCAACCAAATAAAACATAACTCTCAAAAAACAGTTGTGGGCTTTGGAGTTGGACGTGTCTCTATTTGAGACCAAGACTTGATTCTTTTGTTTCTCTTGGACAAGTGACTTTTCACCCTTAGTTTCTTAATCTATTAGTGGTTTTGAAAATTAACTCATAGAAAATGCTGAGTATTTGCTGCTATTGTTAATTATCTAGTTAACATATATTGCCCTATGGTAGGCAGCCTAGGCTTGTACTAAACACCTAACAAGTATTAGCTCATTTAAACCTCAGAACAAGCCCACATAAGTTGCTGGGCACAAACATAACTTCAGGTTCACACATTAAGAAATGGAACCCAGGTACGGTGTTGGTTTTTCAGCTAAAGCCATCTGGCTTCAAAGCATTTTCTCTGCTCTACTGCAAGTGTGCTGTTCACTACATAATGTATTTTTAGTAGACTCTTGTCTTGTTGGGAGTGGGAGATGAAAATGAGTTTGACAAGTTTTTGACAAGTTTTTCTCAAGTTTACATATCAATTTGGCCTGAAAACATGAATAGAAAGATATGTGTCATTAGCAAATCTGTCCTGTCCTGTACTTCAGAGTCAAATGTAACTTGTGTCCAGTATGAGGATTTATTTCTGTCTGAATTCTTGAGTTATTTCTATGAATAAATAACTAAATAAATAACCATAGTGTAAGTGTAGCTCTGTGGTAATAAAATGTTCTTTCAGTTTATCATAACCAGATGTGAATATTCCATTTAAAAAATAGTTGCCTTAGGAAGCTAGGACTTTTTTAAGAATTGAAATAAAATTTAAATTAGTTAAGCTTTACCATTTAAACAACTTTAAACTGTATAATTCAGTGGCATTTTTTATATTTACATTGTTGTATTAGCATTACTGCAATTCCAGACCATTCTGATCACTCCAGGAAGAAAGTACTTAATCATTAGAACAATTACTCCTTTTTTCTTCAGTCCTTGGCAACCACTGGTTTTTTTTTCTTTATGAATATGCCTATTCTAGATATTTTATGAAATCAAAGTATGTGGTCTTTTGTGTCTGGTCCCTTTTCCTTAAACATCATGTTTCAAGGTTTATCCCTATTGTAACATGTACCGACACTTTGTTCCTTTTTATGGCTGAATAATATTCCATGGTTTGAATATACCATATTTTGTTTATCATTCATCAGTTGATGGGCATTTGAATTACTTCCACTTTCAGTTATGATGAATTATGCTGCTATTAATAGTTGTATACAGGCTTTTGATTGACTACCTGGTTTTAATCTCAGATGTATACCCTCCAGTGGAATTTCTGGGTCATATGCTAATTTTGTTTAATCTTTTGTCCCCTTTTATTATTTTTCATTGAGGCATGATTGACATACAGAAAAGCTATACATATTTAGTGTATTTCTCTTAATGAATTTGAAGATAAGTATGCATCTGTGAAACTCACCATATATGATGCCATATACAATACCATACAATTAATTTAACCATAACATCTATTCAACAAATTGTAAGTATATAATACAGTATTGTTTATTATATGCCCTATACAGTACATCTCTCAGTCTTGTTTGTCTTGCGTAAGGGGAACTATGTACCCTTTGATTCACATACCCTGGTTCCCTCTCCTCCCAGTCCTGATAACCTTCCAACCCCTGATACACCCCTGAAAATCACCCTTCACCTTTAGCTCCTATGAATTTGACTGTGTTGAATTCTTTATAAGTGGGATCATATAGAATTTGTTCTTCTGAGTCTGGCTTATTTCCCTCAGCATAATATCCTCCATGTTCACTTAATATCTAGTGGCAAAATTTCCTTCATAAGAAAATTCATAATACTCTATTGTACATATATATCACATTTTCTTTATATGCTTATCTGTTGGACACAGTTGCTTCTGTGTCTTTGCTGTTATAAATAAAATGCTACAGTGACATGGGTGTGCAGGTATCTATTTGAGATCCTGATTTCAATTCTTTTGGGTATATATGGCAGAAGTCGGATTTCTGATCATATTTTAAATTTTTTGAGGAACCTTCACATAGATTTCCATGGTACCAATTTATTTTCCCATGAACAGTATATAAGGGCTCCCTTTTCTTTGTTTTCTTTGTATATTCTTGTCAACACTTGTGGAAGTTATTTATGTGTTCTGGATGCTAGGTGTTTATCAGATGTTCAATTTGCAAATATTTGCTACCATTCCATGAGTGTTGCTGTTGCTAAGTCACTTCAGTTGTGTCTGACTCTGTGCAACTCCATAGATGGCAGCCCACCAGACTCCCCCGTCTCTGGGATTCTCCAGGCAAGAACACTGGAGTGGGTTGCCATTTCCTTCTCCAATGCATGGAAGTGAAAAGTGAAAGGGAAGTAGCTCATTCTTGTCCAACCCTCAGTGACCCCTTGGACTGCAGCCTGCCAGGCCTCTCCATTCATGGGATTTTCCAGGCAAGAGTACTGGCGTGGGGGTGCCATTGTCTTCTCCGACCATGAGCGTTACCATTCTTAATAGTTGATAGTGCCCTCTTCTGCAGAGGGAACTTTAATCTTGGTGATGTCCAGCTGAATCTTTTTTCCCTTTTGTTGCTTGTGCTTTTGGTGTCCTTACTATGACTCCATTGCCAAATCCTAGGTTGTAAAGATGTACTGCTGTGTTTTCTCTTGAAATTTTTATAGTTTTAGCTTCTATGTTTAGATCTTTGATACATTTGAATTAATTTTTGTGTATGGTGGGAGGAAAGGGTCTAACTTCATGTTTTAAATAAAAAAAATTGAATGGCTTTATTATATAATTACCACATAAATATATCCATTTAAAATATATAATTAGTAATTTTTGGTATATCCATTGAGTTACATGTCATTACCACAATCTAACTGTAAGTTTTTTTAGAAAAATTATTTATTTGACTGTGTTAGATCTTAGTTATGGCCTAGGAATCTTCATTGCGTCATGGAGATCATTCCTTGGATACACAGACTCTGTAGTTGTGGTGCTCCGGCTCAATTGGGACATGCAGCCTTAGCTGCTCTGAGGCATATGGGATCTTAGCTTCTTGATCAGGCATCAAACCTGCATTGCAGGATGTATTCTTAACCACTGGACCGCCAGAGAAGTCCCTGTAAGGATTTCTTTATTATTCCATTAGCAGTCATCATTCTCAGCCTGAGGAACCAGCAGTTTTATGTTCTTTCTTTACGGATTTTCCTGTTCTGGACATTTCATATAAATAAAATCATATAATGTATGGTCTTTTATGATGAGTTCTTTAACTTAGTGTAATAATTTCAAGCTTATCCATGTCATAGCATGTATCAGGACCTCAGTTTTTTGTGTGGGTTGGATAATATTTCATTGCACAGATATATACCACATTTTGCTATCCGCTCATCAGTTGATGGATCTTTGGTTTATTTCCACAGTTTGGCTGTTAGAATGCTAACATGAAGGTTCATGTAAAAGTTTTTGTGTGGATGCTTATGTTTTTTTTTCCTCTCGAGTATATACTGAGCTTGAATCCGCATTTAATGTTTTTCAAAATTTTTAAATTAAATGTCACAACTAAGAAAATTATTACTTATGAAAATTACAGCTGCTTCCTTGCATACTCCCAGTAGTTTCTCCCTACTTTTTATAAAAGTGGATGTAAGTTAATATAGCATAAAATTAATTATTTTAGACTTTATCTGTCATTGGCATTTAGTATAGATATTCATAGCATTGTAGAACTACTACCTCTATCTAGTTCCCGTACCATAGCATTTTCATCAACTCAAATGATATGAAAATCCCATGACCATTAAAGTCGTTTCCTATACAACTCTCATCGCTCTCAGCAGTCTGTCTCTATGTATTCTGCTTATTCCGGATATTTTATATAAATGAAGTCACAAGTGTGTGTCTTTTTTGTTTCTGGCTTTTCCTTAGCATAATGTTTTCATAGTTTATCCGTATTGCAGGTACACCAGAACTTCATTCCTGTTTATGGCTGAAGAATCCTCTGCTGTATTTATACACCACATTTTTTTCATTCTCCATTGATGGACATGGGTTTCTTCCCACATTTTGGCTATTTTGATTAATGCTGCTATAAACGTGTGTGTGCTAGTCTCTTTGTGGACATAACTTTTCATTTATATTCACTATATACCTAGGAGTAGAATTTCTGGGCCATGTGGTTGTTTTACATGTTACTTCTTGAGGCACTGATAAAACTTCTCAGCGCTTGCACCATGTTTACATTTCCACCAGCACTGTACTCGAGTTCTTATTTGTTCATATTCTTGCCTATCCAGTGCGTTCTTTTCCTTTTCTTTTTAATGTTAGGGCCATCCTAATGGGTGTGAAGTGGTATCTTATGTAGTATTGATTTGCTTTTCCTTGCTCACTAGTAATGTTCACCATCTTTTCATGTGCTTGTTGGCCATTTGTATACCTTCATTGTAGAAATATCTGTTCAATTCTTTGCCCATTGTAATATTAGGTTTACCTTTTTGTTGAATTTTAAGAGTTCTTTATATAAAGATGATATTAAGCTCTTATCAGTTATGAAATGCAAATATTTTATCTCAGTTGGTAGGCTTTCTTCTCATATTCTTTTAAAACATTTTTTAAAATTTTAATTGAAGGATACTTGCTTTACAGTATTGTATTGCTTTCTGCCATGCATCAACCTGAATCAGACACAGGTATACATATGTCCCCTTCTTGAACCTCTCTCCCACCTCATCCTACCCCTCTAGGTTGTTATAGAATCCCGTTTTGAGTTCCCCAAGTCATACAGGAAATTCCCGTTAGCTATCTGTTTTACATAGGGTAGTGTATGTGTTTCCATGATAGTCTTTCCATTTATCCAGCTCTCTCCCTCCATCTCTATGTCTGTACGTCTGTTCTCTATGTCTGTGTCTCCGTTCCTGCCCTGCAAATAAGTTCATCAGGACCATCATAGATTCCATGTATATGCGTTAATATGTGATACATATTTTTCTGACTTAATTCATTCTGTATAATAGGCTCTAGGTTCATCCACCTCATGAGAACTGACTCAGATGCATTTCATCTTTCAAATGGACATCTAGGTTGCTTCCATGGCCTAGCTATTGTAGACAGTGCTGCAGTCAACACTGAGGTACATGTGTCTTTTTCAGTTATATTCTTACCATGTTTACATTTCCACCAGCACTGTACTCGAGTTCTTATTTGTTCATATTCTTGCCTATCCAGTGCGTTCTTTTCCTTTTCTTTTTAATGTTAGGGCCATCCTAATGGGTGTGAAGTGGTATCTTATGTAGTATTGATTTGCTTTTCCTTGCTCACTAGTAATGTTCACCATCTTTTCATGTGCTTGTTGGCCATTTGTATACCTTCATTGTAGAAATATCTGTTCAATTCTTTGCCCATTGTAATATTAGGTTTACCTTTTTGTTGAATTTTAAGAGTTCTTTATATAAAGATGATATTAAGCTCTTATCAGTTATGAAATGCAAATATTTTATCTCAGTTGGTAGGCTTTCTTCTCATATTCTTTTAAAACATTTTTTAAAATTTTAATTGAAGGATACTTGCTTTACAGTATTGTATTGCTTTCTGCCATGCATCAACCTGAATCAGACACAGGTATACATATGTCCCCTTCTTGAACCTCTCTCCCACCTCATCCTACCCCTCTAGGTTGTTATAGAATCCCGTTTTGAGTTCCCCAAGTCATACAGGAAATTCCCGTTAGCTATCTGTTTTACATAGGGTAGTGTATGTGTTTCCATGATAGTCTTTCCATTTATCCAACTCTCTCCCTCCATCTCTATGTCTGTACGTCTGTTCTCTATGTCTGTGTCTCCGTTCCTGCCCTGCAAATAAGTTCATCAGGACCATCATAGATTCCATGTATATGCGTTAATATGTGATACATATTTTTCTGACTTAATTCATTCTGTATAATAGGCTCTAGGTTCATCCACCTCATGAGAACTGACTCAGATGCATTTCATCTTTCAAATGGACATCTAGGTTGCTTCCATGGCCTAGCTATTGTAGACAGTGCTGCAGTCAACACTGAGGTACATGTGTCTTTTTCAGTTATATTCTTGATAATGTTATTTGATTGGCTAAAGTTTTAATTTTGATGAAGTGTAATTTATCTTTTTTTGTTGTTGCTTATCCTTTTGATATCAAATCTCAGAATCCTTTGCCCAGTTGGAGGTCTTGAAGACAACCCTTTGTTTTATATTAGTTCTCAAATAGGCTTGGTGGCTCACTGGTAGAGAATCTGCCTGCCAGAGCAGGTAACGTGGCTTTGATCTGTGGGTTGAGAAGATCCCCTGGAGAAGGAATTGGCAACCCATTCCAGTATTGTTGCCTAAAAAATCCCATGAACAGGGGAGCCTTGCCGTCTACAGTCCATGGGGTTGCAAAGATCAGACATGATTTAGCATCTAAATAGCAACAGATAGTCTATTTGAGTTATTTCAGTATTTGGAATGAGGAAGAAGTCCAACTGTGTTCTTTTGAATGTGGTGATCAGGTTGCTGCAGGTCCATTGTTGCATACAGAAGAGACTGTTCCCTCTCCATGTAATGGTGTTGGAGCCACTGTCAAGTCTACTGAAGATATTTGTGAGAGTTTATTTCTGGACTCTAAATTTTATTCCTTTGATCTGTATTTCTGCTCTTATGCTAGAATCATACTGTTTTGATTGCTTTAGCTTTGTAGTAAGTTTTGAATTCAGGATAGGTGAGTCCACCTGTTTCTTTATCTTTTCAATATTATTTCAGCTATTTTGTTTACTTGCAGTTCCATGTGAATTAGAGAATTGGCTTGTCCATTTCTCCAAAAATGTCCTTTGGAATTTTCATAGGGAGTGAATAGAATATGTGGATTACTTTGGAGAGTTGCTATAGTAACAAAATTAAAAATTCTGATCAATGAACATTGATGTCTTTTCATTTATTTAAGGTCTTCTTTAATTTCTTTTCAGCAGTCTTTTGTAGTTTTCAGTGTACAAGTCTTTCACTGTTATTGTTTGGATGCTGTTGTAAAGTGAAACTTTTTCCAGTTTCTTATTTTGAATGTTCATGCCCCTGTATAGAAACAAAGGTAATAGTTGAGGTAATGTTATACCCTGCAACTTTGCTGAATTTATTAGCACTAGTATTCTGTGTGCCCGTATGTGTTTGTGTTGTGTGTGTGAATTATAAGGGATTTTCTGTGTGTAGGATTATGTCATCTGCAAATAGAGGTCGTTTTACTTCTGCCTTTCTAATTTAAATGCCCTTTTTTTCTTTCCTTGCTTTATTACTCTGGCCAGAACTTACAGTACACAATGTTAAAAGCAGTTGTGAAAATCTTTTGGTCTTATTCTGATCTTAAGGGAAAGGCTTTTAGTCTTTCATTTGCCATGGACTATGATGTTAACTGTGGGTTTCTCATAAATACCCTGAATTAAGTTAAGGAAATTCCCTTCTATTCTTAGTTTGTTCAGGTTGTTTGTTTTGTTTTGTTTTTTTTTATTCATGAAAGGGTGTTGGATTTTGTTAGATGGTTTTTCTGTGTATATATAATGGTAACTGTGTTCTTTTCTTTGCTCAGTTTTTCTCTTTTGGCCACTCTGGGCAGCTTATGGGATCTTAGTTCCCTGACCAGGGATTGAACTTGGGACCTCAGCAGTGAAAGCACTAAGTCCTAACCATTGGGAATTCTCTCCTTTGTTCTATTAACACAATGTGTTACATTGAATGTTTTTGGATGGTTTCCCTTTTTTGTTGTTGTGGAAGTGTTTATTATTTTTCCATATATGAGTATGCAATTTGGTGGTGTTAATTATATCCATATTGCTATGTAACCATCACTGTTATCTGGAGTGAAAACTTTCATCATCCCCAACATCTCTACCCTTTAAATAACAACTAATTGCTTTCTCTCTAGGCCCTGCTAACTTCAGTTTGTATAATTGATCCTGCTAGTCTTGGAGGGTCTCCTGGGGAGGCAGGGGTGTGGGGTGGTCATAAAAACTGGTGGCAGATATACTGAGGAGTGCCCAGGCAATGGCACCCCACTCCAGTACTCTTGGTTGGAAAATCCCATGGATGGAGGAGCCTGGTGGGCTGCAGTCCATGGGGTCGCACAGAGTCGGACACGACTGAGCGACTTCACTTTCACTCTTCAGTTTTATGCATTGGAGAAGGAAATGGCAACCCACTCCAGTGTTCTTGCCTGGAGAATCCCAGGGACGGGGGAGCCTGGTGGGCTGCCGTCTATGGGGTCGCACAGAGTTGGACACGACTGAAGCAGCTTAGCAGCAGCATCCCCCTGAACTCATGTTGAAGGCAGACATATTGCTTGGGCAGTTAGCATTATTGTGTTAATTTCTGCTGTACAACCAGGTGATTCAATTATATATACACATATTTATACATTGTTTTTCATATTCTTTTCCATTATGGTTTATTGCAGGATATTGAATATAGTTAATAGGATCTTGTTGTTTATCCATTCTCTATGTGATAGTTTGTGTCTGCTCGTCCCATATTCCCACCCAGTCCGTGCCCCCTCTTCCCTCTGCAACCACAAGTCTGTTTCTGCCTATGAGCCTGTTTCTCTTGCAAGGTAAGTTCATTTGCATCACATTTTAGAGTCCCCATGTAGGTGACATCATATGGTATTTGTTGCTCTCTTTCCTGTCTATCTTACTTAGTATGATAATATCTAGGTCCATCCATATTGCTGTAAATGGCATTGTTTCTTTCTTTTTTACAGCTGCCTATCCTGCACCTTTGTCATTCTTCTATCAATGGACGTTTAGGTCATTTCCATGTGTTTGCTGTTATAAATAGTGCTGCTATGAACCTAAGGGTACATACATGTTTTCTAATTGAAGTTTTCTCTGGATATATGCTCAGAAGTGGGAATGCTGGATCATATGGCAACTCTATTTTTAGTTTTTTGAGAAATCTCCATACTCTTAACATAGTGGCTGTACCAGTTTATATTCACACGAGCAGTGTGCAAGGGTTTGCTTTTCTCCACACCCTTCCTAGCATTTGTAGACTTTTTAATGTTGGCCATTCTGACTGGTGGGAGGTGGTACCTCATTGTAGTTTTGATTTGCATTTCTCTGATAATTAGCAGTGTTGAGTATCTTTTCATGTGCCTGTTGACCATTTGTATGTGTTTGGAGAAAGGACTCTTTAGGTCTTCAGCCCATTTTTTGATTAGGTTGTGTTTGTTGTTGTTGTTACTGAGTTGTATGAACTATTTGTATATTTTGGAAATTAAGTCCTTGTCAGTCACATCATTTGCAAATATTTTCTCCCAGTTTGTGGATTATCTTTTTGTCTTGTTTATGGTTTTCTTTGCTATACAAAAGCTTGTAAGTTTGGTTAGGCCCCTTTTGTTTGTTGTTGCTTTTATTTTTATTGCTTTGGGAGACTGACCTAAGAAAACATTGATATGATGTATGTCAGAGAAAATGTTTTGCTTTTGTTCTATTTTAAGTTTATTTTTGTGTATGGTGTGAGGATGTTTTCTGACTTCATTGATTTGCATGGGGCTGTCCAACTTTTCCAGCACCACTTGCTGGAAGAGACTCTTGTCTTTTCCCATGTGTATTCTTTTTTTTTTTTTTTTCCCATGTGTATTCTTATCTCTTTGTTAAAGATTGATTGTAGGTATGTGGGTATAATTCTGGGCTCTCTATTCTGTTCCATTAATCAGTATGTCTGTTTTTGTTCTAATACCATGCTGTTGATTAGCTTTATGGAGAAGGAAATAACCCACTCAAGTGTTCTTGCCTGGGATATTCCATGGCCAGAGAAGCCTGGTGGGCTATAGTCCATGGGGTGACAAAAGAGTTGGACACGACTGAGCGATTTCACTTTATAGTATTATAATCTGAAGTCTGGGAGGGTAACACCTCTTGCTTTGTTCTTTTTCTTCAGGATTGTTTTGGCATTTCTGGGTCTTTAATAGTTACATATAAATTTTAAGATTATTCTATTTCCTTGAAAAATATCATGGGTACTTTGATAGGGAGCACATCAGATCTGTAGATACCTTTGGTGGTATGGCCATTTTAACAGTGTTCTTCCAGTCTAGTAGAATGGGATATGTTTCCACTTCTTTGAATTATCTTCAGTTTTATTAATATTTTATAGTTTTCAGTTACCTCCTTGGTTAGGTTTATTCCTAAGAATATTTTTGGATGCAATTTGAAAAGGAATTTTTTTTTTTACATTCCCTTTCTGATATTTCATTGATAATGTAAAGAAATGCAACTGACCTTTATGTGTTAATCTTATAGCCTGCTACCTTGCTGAATTCATTTATCAGTTCTAGTAGTTTTTGTGTTGAGTCTTTCATGTTTTCTCTAATAGTATAGTACTATGTCATCTAGATACAATGACAATTTTATCTCTTTTCTTCCAATTTGCAAACTTTTTACTTCTTTGCCTTGTCTGATTGCCAGTGGCTGGGACTTCCAACACTATGTTGAATACAAGTGTTAAGAGTGGACATCTTTTGTCTTGTTCTAGATTTTCACAGGAAGACTTTCAGTTTTTCTCTGTTGAGTGTTGCCTTGGCTGTGCGTTTGGCATAAATGACTTTTATTTTGCTGATAAATAAAATAAAATGACTTATTATTTTATTATGTTGAGATATTAGGTTGGTGAAAAGGTAATTGCGGTTTTGAACCATGAATTTTAAATCATGCAAAGAAGTGAAAGTGAAGTCACTCAGTCGTGTCCAACTCTTTGTGACCCCATGGACTGTAGCCTTAACCTAGCCTACCAGGCTTCTCCGTCCATGGAATTTTCCAGGCAAGAGTGCGGGAGTAGGTTGCCATTTCCTTCTCCAATCATAACTAGGCTCAAACACATCTTTATTAATCAAAATAGGAGCCATTACAATGAACACATTTTTGCTGACAAGAAATAAGTTGGTTTTTTTATTTTTGGTGTTTGACAGTGATTTTTATTCATACATGAAGATTTCCAAGGGAGAAATTTTGCGTTACAGTTTATAACTTTTCATTTTTCTTTTACATTTTTGTTGCAATTTTCAGAGTGAACTTACTGCTCCCCACTTTCTTAGCCCTTTTAAACAATTATTAGGTTTTATTTTTTTGAGCAGTTTTAGGTTTACAGGAAAATTGAGTGTAAAAGACAAAGAATCCTCATGTACCTCATAAACTGTAAAATCCCACATAATGTACAATACAAAGAGTAAATTCTAGTATAAACTCTAATGTATCTATTTAATAATAATGCAGTATTGGTTCATCAGTTGGCATAGGAAATGGCAATCCACTCCAGTATTCTTGCCTGGAAAATTCCATGGGCAGAGGAGCCTGGTGGGCTCCAGTCCATGGAACAAAGAGTTGGACAAGAGTAAGCAACTGAGCACATAGACTCATCAGTTCTAATGTATGTGCTACATTAAGGCAAGATGTTAGGAGGAATACATTTGTTTATTCCTGTAGCATAAAAATTTGTGCTTTGAGATTCAGTGAACTCTGGGAAAGCATTTTCTGCCACCTGATAGTTGTGGAAGCATTTTCCCTGCAAAAAGTTGTTGAGATACTTCAGGAAGTGGTAGCTGCTTGGCAAGAAGTCAGGTGAATATGGTGGGTGAGACAAAACTTCGTAACCCAGTTCATTCAACTTTATAAGTATTGATTATGTGATGTGCCGTCAGGTGTTTTTGTGGAGAAGAGTTGCACCCACATTGTTGACCAGTGCCACTGCGTGAGTGTCAGTTTTGGGTGCATCTCGATTTGCTGAGCGTACTTCTCAGATGCAATGTTTCGCCGGGGTTTAGAAAGCTGTCGTGGCTCAGACAGGCAGCAGACCATCAAGCAATGACCATGACCTTTTTTTGGTGGAAGTTTTTGGCTTTGCGACCCCATGGACTGCAGCCTACCAGGCTCCTCCGTCCATGGGATTTTCCGGGCAAGAGTACTGGAGTGGGGTGCCATCGCCTTCTCCGTGCATATCTGGTTTTTAAATCAGAAATCTAACATTCTATTCATACTAAGTCAAGTGGAATCAAAATGTCATAACTTTTTAGGCAAAAGTTAAGTTTTCTAAAATTTCTATATTATACATTTTATTTATATATATTATACAAAAGCTTTTCTACTGCTGATAAAGGCTTGAGAAAGAATATCAAAAAAAGAGATGGAGAAATTGGAAAATATAAACTAAATGAAATGGAAACACTGAGTATGAAATAGAGTGAAACAAACTAGATAAAAGTAATAAAAGATCATATAGTCCAGTTTTTAAAATATGATTTATTTTGCTTTAATAGTTTCTACTACCTTATAAATGGCAAAAGTCTCAACAATATTAGAACAGGTAAAAGAAATGAGCTGTAAAGGATCATGAAGACTATTTCAAGATGCACACATCAGAAAATCTGATGTCACATCAGTCCCCATCACTGAAATACTTTAAGTTGTAACAAGGAAATGTAATGCCATGAACTATGTACACAAATGAGTCTTATTTTATAGTAACCTTTCGTGTGTGCTAAGTCCCTTCAGTCATGCTTGACTCCGTGCAACCCCAAGGATTGTAGCCTGTCAGCCTCCTCTGTCCATGGGATTCACCCTACTTGTACATTAACTGGATGATAACCCACCAACCTTGCACTTCCAAATAAAAGTGGTTAATAGGTTAGAGCTTCCCTGGTGGCTCAGACGGTAAAGAATCTGCCCGCTATACAAGAGACCCAGATTAAATCCATGGGCTGGGAAGATCCCCTGGAAAAGGAAATGGCAACCCACAGTCCAGTTGTTTTTAAACATGACAGCCCATTAGAAACATATCTGAAGCTCTGGAGGGAATAAAGCAATACCTGGGCATTTGTGTTTTTCAAAAATCGGAAGATAATTCTGATATGCATCTGAATTTTAAAAAGTAATGACAGGTTTTTCCATTAAATGGTAGTTTTGGTGATAGAGAATTCTGTAATTTTTCTGTTGACCAATCATGTTACACTATATGGGCTCTGTAGTTCAGTTAGTAAAGAATCTCTGCAATGCAGCAGACCTGGGTTCAACCCCTGGGTCGGGAAGATCCCCTGGAGAAGGAAATGACAACCCATTCCATTATTCTTGCCTGGAAAATCCTCTGGACAGAGGAACCTGGTGGGCTCCAGTCCATGGGGTCACAAGAGTCATACAAGACACATAGCAAACCAATCATGATACAATAGTATTAAGTGAGTAATAGTTACACAGTAGCAAAAGATGTTCATCAGTTTTCTGAATCGTAATTACAAACATAATTACATTGCAAGCCATAATGGGAACATTAACTTAACAACATAAAATAATTACATACAACTTGGGGGCAGGGGGTGAGGGGAGTCAAGCAGATGTGATAAGTGGAAGTAAGTACATGCACATGTTTTCATCTGCTCAGCCAGTCTGTGTCTTTTGATTGGTGCATTTAATCCATTTACATTTAAGTTAATTACTGATATATATGATGTTACTGTTTTCTTAATTGTTTTGGGTTTATTTTCTGTAGGTCGTTTCCTTCTCTTGTGTTTCTTGCCTAGAGAAGCTCTATTAGTATTTGTTGTAAAGCTTTGGTGCTGAATTCTCTTAATTTTCGATTGTGTGGAAAGCTTTTGATTTTTCCCATCGATTCTGAAGAAGAGTCTTGCTGGATAGAGGATTCTTGGTTTTATCTTTGTCTTTAATTTTTGATTACTATGTGTCTTGGAGTGTTTCTCCTTGGGTTTATCCTTCCTGGGACTCTGTGCTTCCTGGACTTGGTTCACTGTTTCCTTTCCCATGTTAGGAAAGTTTTCAGCTCTTATCTCTTGAAATATTTTCTCAGGTCCTTTCTGTCTCTCTTCTCCTCCTGGGACCCCTATAATGCAAATGTTCATGCATTTAATATTGTCCCAGAGGTTTCTTAGGTTTTCTTCATTTCTCTTCATTGTGTTTTCTGTATTCTGTTCTGAGGCAGTGATTTCTGCCATTCTGTCCTCCAGATCATTTATCCATTCTTCTGCCTCAGTTATTCTGCCATGGATTCCTTTTAGTGTATTATTCATCTCTGTTTGTTCTGTAGTTCTTCTAGGTCTTTGGTAAGCATTTCTTCTCCATTGTTTTCCCAACATCCTGGATCATCGTCACTATCTTTATTCTGAATTCTTTTTCTGGAAGGTTGCCTATCTCCATTTAGTTGTTTTTCTGGAGTTTTATCTTGTCCCTTCATCTGGAACGTAACTTTGTTTTTCATCATGATTAGTTTTCTGTAGACTTAATTTTTTGTAACAAAAAAAATATATGTGTTTTTTTTCTGTGGGACTGTGCTTCTTCTTGCTTCTTCTGTCTGCCCTCTGATGGATAAGGCTAAGAGACTTGTGTAAGCTTCCTGATGGGAGGGATGGGTGATGGGAAAAACTAGTGTGAAGAACCTTACTCAGTTCAGCTCAGTTGTGTCTGACTCTCTGTGACCCTATGAATTGCAGCATGCCAGGCCTCCCTTTTCATCACCATCTCCCGGAGTTCACTCAGACTCACGTCCATCGAGTCAGTGATGCCATCCAGCCATCTCATCCTCGGTCATCCCATTCTCCCCCTGCGCCCAATCCCTCCCGGATCAGAGTTTTTTCAGTGAGTCAACTCTTCTCATGAGGTGGCCAAAGTACTGGAGTTTCAGCTCTAGCATAATTCCTTCCAAAGAAATCCCAGGGCTGATCTCCTTCAGAATGGACTGGTTGGATCTCCTTGCAGTCCAAGGGACTCTCAAGAGTCTTCTCCAACACCATAGTTCAAAAGCATCAATTCTTTGGCATTCAGCCTTCTTCACAGTCCAACTCTCACATCCATACATGACCACAGGAAAAACCATAGCCTTGACTAGACGGACCTTAGTTGGCAAAGTAATGTCTCTGCTTTTGAATGGTTGGTCATAACTTTTCTTCCAAGGAGTAAGCATCTTTTAATTTCATGGCTGCAGTCACCATCTGCAGTGATTTTGGAGCCCAAAAAAATAAAGTCTGACACTGTTTCCACTGTTTTATTGTGATTCACACACTCAAAGGCTTTGGCATAGTCAATAAAGCAGAAATAGATGTTTTTCTGGAATGCTCTTGCTTTTTCCATGATCCAGTGGATGTTGGCAATTTGATCTCTGGTTCCTCTGCCTTTTCTAAAACCAGCTTGAACATCAGGGAGTTCACAGGTCACGTATTTCTGAAGCCTGGCTTGGAGAATTTTGAGCATTACATTACTAGCATGTGAGATGAGTGCAATTGTGTGGTAGTTTGAGCATTCTTTGGCATTGCCTTTCTTAGGGATTAGAATGAAAACTGACTTTTTCCAGTCCTGTGACCACTGCTGAGTTTCCCAAATTTGCTGGCATATTGAGTGCAGCACTTTCACGGCATCATCTTTCAGGATTTGAAACAGCTCAATTGGAATTCCATCAACCTCCACTAGCTTTGTTCGTTCGTAGTGATGCTTTCTAAGGCCCACTTGACTTCACATTCCAAGATGTCTGGCTCTAGATGAGTGATCACATCATCATCATTAACTGGGTCATGAAGATCTTTTTTGTATAGTTCTTCCGTGTATTCTTGCCACCTCTTCTTAATATCTTCTGCTTCTGTTAGGTCCATACCATTTCTGTCCTTTATCGAGCCCATCTTTGCATGAAATGTTCCCTTGGTATCTCTAATTTTCTTTAAGAGATCTTTAGTCGTTCCCATTCTGTTGTTTTCCTCAATTTCTTTGCATTTATCGCTGAGGAAGGCTTTCTTATCTCTTCTTGCTATTCTTTGGAACTCTGCATTCAGATGCTTATATCTTTCCTCTTCTCTCTCTTCTCTTCACAGCTATTTGTAACGTCTCCCCAGACAGCCATTTTGCTTTTTTGCATTTCTTGTCCATAGGGATTGTCTTGATTCCTGTCTCCTGCACAATGTCGAACTTCATTCCATAGTTCATCAGGCACTCTATCTATCAGATCTAGGCCCTTAAATCTATTTCTCACTTCCACTGTATAATCATAAGGTATTTGATTTAGGTCATACCTGAATGGTCTAGCGGTTTTCCCTGCTTTCTTCAATTTAAGTCTGAATTTGGTAATAAGGAGTTCAAGATCTGAGCCACAGTCAGCTCCTGGTCTTGTTTTTGTTGACTGTATAGCTTCTCCGTCTTTGGCTGCATAGAATATAATCAACCTGATTTCGGTGTTGACCATCTGGTGATGTCCATGTGTAGAGTCTTCTCTTGTGTTGTTGGAAGAGGGTGTTTGCTATGACCAGTGTATTATCTTGGCAAAACTATTAGTCTTTGCCCTGCTTCATTCCACACTCCAAGGCCAAATTTGCCTGTTACTCCAGGTGTTTCTCAGTAAAGCTTAATACCATTATCTGCTGATGGGTGGGATTGCTGATGGATAGTTGTTTGGCCTGAGGCAACTCAGCCTTGGGCTCTGTGATGGGATTAACTGGTAAACTCAAAGAGGGTTTATGCCAAAGGGGACCTTCCTGGCCTAACGCTGCCAGTATCCCCGTCCCTGTGGTGAGCCCCTGCTGACCCATACTCCACAAGAGACACTGCAGCATTAGCAGGTATTTTTGGTTCAGTCTCCTGTGGGGTCACTGCTCCTTTCCTCTGGGTCTTGGTATGCAGAAGATCTTGTTGGTGCGCTCCAAGGCGGGAGTCTCTGTTTCCCCCAGTCCTGTGGAAGTCCTATAATCAAATCTCGCTATCCTTCAAAGCCAGATTCCATGGGAGTTCCCAGTCCCATTGTCGGATCCCCAGGTTGAGAAGTCTGATGTGAGGTTCAGAACCTTCACAGCAGTTGGATAACTTTGCTATTACTGTTCTCCTGTTTGTTTGTCACCCATCCGGCAGGTATGGGATTTGATTTTATTGTGATGATGCCACTCCTACAATATCAATGTGGCATCATCTTTGTCTTTGGACAAGGGGTATCTTTTTTTGGTGGGTTCCAGCATCCTCCTGTCAAGGAGGAGCTAGTTGCAATTTTGCAGTTTTGGTGTTTTCACAGGAGGAGATGAGCGCAAATCCTTCTACTCTGCCGTCTTGAATCAGTAGTCCGTGATGTATGATCTTTTCAAGGTGTTGTTGAATTCAGTTTGCTAGTATTTTACTGAGAATTGTGCATTAATTTCATCAAAGATATTGGCCTGTGCATTTCTTTTTTGGTAGTGTCTCTAGTTTTAGTATCAGGGTTATGGTGGCCTCATAGAATGTCTGGGAGTTTTCCCTTTTAAGTCTTTTGGAAGAGGTTTGAGAAGAATTGGTGTAAGTTCTTTGTATGTTTGGTAGAATTGAATTGTGAAAGCCATCTGATTCTGTACTGTTGTTTGTAGAGAAGTTTTCAAATTTTTTAAAAATTACTGATTCTATTTCACTTCTAGTGATTGGTGTGTTTAAATTACGTGTATCTTGATTCGGTTTTGTGGGTTGTATGTTTCTAGAAACTTACAGATTGTTGAATTTTTTTCACATATAGTTGTTCATAGTGGTCTTGTATGACCTTTTGCATTTCTTAAGTATCAATTGTTGTTTTTCTTTTTTCATTTCTTATTTTATTTGGGTCCTCTCTTGGTGAGCCTGGCTAGAGGTTTGTCAGCTTTGTTTACTCTTTCAAAGAACTAGCTATTGGCTTTATTGATTTCCAGCCCCCCCATTGTTTTAAAAATCTCTTTCATTTCCTACCCGATCTTTATTATGTCTTTCTTTCTATTGACTTTTAGGTTTTATTTGTTGGTTCTTTTTTCTGATTCTTTTAGATGGTAGCTTACGTTGTTTATTTGATATTTTCTTGTTTCTTGAGGAAGGCTTGTATTACTGTGAACTTCTTAAGAACTGCTTTTGTTACATCCCATAGTTGTTCATTTATCTCAAAGTATTTTTAAAAATTTTCTCTTTGATTTCATTGTTGACCCATTAGTTTTGTAGGAACATGTTGGTTAGTCTCCATGTAATCTTTTTTTTTTTTTCTGTGATTGATTTGTACTTTTTATGCCTTTGTGGTCAGAGAAGATGCTTGAAATAATTTCTGTATTCTTAAATTTGTTGAGGCTTGTTTTGTGCTGTAGAGAACGTTCAATATGTACTTGAAAAGAAGTGTATTCTGGTGAGGTTTTTTTTTTTTTTTTTTTGGATGTATAAGTTCCTAAAAATATCAAGTAAGACTGTGTTACATTGTATCATTAAGGATCTCTGTTGCCTAATTGATTTTCTGTCCAGAAGATCCATCCATTGATATAAGTGGGGCATTAAAGTATCCTAGTGTTATATTCCCATCACTCTCTCTCTCTGTTACTATTTGTTTAACGTATTTGGGTGTTCTGTATTGGACGCAGGCTGATGGGTGTGGTACCCTCTCCTTGTGTTGATCCTTCTATCATTTTCTTTATGGCCTTTGTTGTATCTGATATGAATATCGCCACCCTTGCTTTGTTGTCATGCATTCCATTTTTTTCCACCCCTCTCTTTCAGTCTATGTGTTTTCTTTGCCCTAAAGTGGGTCTCTGTCTCCCCTCTTTCTGGCTGCACTAGTGGCTTGTGGGACCTTAGTTTCTTGACCAGGGATCAAACTTGTGCCCATGGCAGAGTCCCAGCCACTGGACTGCTTTTCCCTACTCCATATCTTTTGATTGGAGCATTTAGTTCATTGACATTTAAAGTAATTATTGGTTGATATGTTTTTTTATTGCCATTTTAATCCTTGTTTTACTTTTGAGTTCATATTTCTTTTTTGTCCTTTCCTTTTTTGGTTTGATGATTTTCGTTTGTGTTATGCTTGTGTTCTTTTGTGTGTGTGTGTGTCTGTGTGTGTGTGTGTGTGAATCTATTGTATGTTTTTGATTTGTGGTTTCAAGTATGTTAACCCATTTCTGTGATATTTCGTTGCTTTAGACTAATAAGTCATATAGGCTCAAACACATTCCTAAAAAAAACTGTCTGTTTTTCTTTTTTTACTCTTGTCCACATTTTCTGATTTTGACGTCCTCTTTTATATCTTTGTGTTTATTCTTTTGCTGTTCTTTTTTTGTTGTTGTTGCTCATATTGGTTGTAACTTCCAGAAAATTTTATTTTTTCTTTTAATTTGTATACTGGCTTATTTAAGTGATTTACTTGAGAATTGTGATTTTCTCTTTATTATAGTTGCTTGATTTTTTTTTTCCTTTTTTATTTAGAGAAGACTTCAGTATTTCTTTTAGAATAGGTTTAGTATTGTATTCTTCCTGTTTTTGCTTGTGTGAGAAACTCTTTCTCTCTCCTTATATTCTAAATGATAATCTTGTTGGGTAGAATGTTCTAGGTTGCAAATTTCTCCCTATCCATACCTTGATTGTACCTTGCCACTTCTGGCCTCTGCAGCATTTCTGTAGAGAATCAGCTGATAGCCTTCAGGGTTTCTCTTGTAGTGAACTTTTGTTTTCCTCTTGCTGCCTTGGAGAAGAATCCATACTGGATTATCTGTTCATTCGTGAGGTTTGGGAAGTGTTTAGCTATAATTTCTTCAGATACATTTTTGATTTGTTTCTTCTCTTTCTGGAATCCCTATTATGTGTAGGTTGGCACACTATATTATATATATATATCCCATACATGTAGTATATATATCCCATAGGTTTCTTGTATGGCTTTCAGTTTTCTTTTTTCCATTTGGCTTTCTTCCTGATATTCTGATTGGATAATTTCCATTATTCTGTTTTTCAGATCACATATTCATTCTTCTGCATTATTCAGTCTGCTATTTATTGCCTGTAGCTTGGGTTTTGTCTCAGCAAATGAGTTTCCTAATTTTTCTTGGCTTCCCTTTCTAGTTTCTAGTTTCTTTTTACAGTAGTCCACATTTCTATTGATAGCCTTTCTTAATTCCTTGATTATTTTCATTGCCTCCTTTTTGAACTTGGTGTCTGTTAAACTGAAGAGATTTGTTTCATAGTTTGTTCTTTCAGAGGAATTCTCTTGATCTTTTAATTGGTAGTGGTTACTTTGCTTTTCTGTTTTACTTATATTTCTTACCCTATGAGTTTAAGGAAAACAGTTTTCTGCTGTGGTCTTTGAGGGGTCTTTTTATGTGGGAGCATCCCTTGTAGTCTCCAAGTTTTAACATTTTTGGTGTGAGGGCTGTTTTTAGTATGGATGCCTGCTACCTCTTTCCACAGTGTGTGCTGACTTTTATTCCCTTGATAAAGGGGTGTACCTGGTGTTGTGACCAGAGCCTGCACTGGAAGTTGAGCGTGGCCACCTCTTTGCTCTGTGGTTATCATAGCCCTGTTATGGGCAGAGTCTGCTCCTTAGTTGCAGGCGTGAAAGTGAAAGTCACTCAGTTCTGTCCGACTTTTGTGACCACCTGGACTATGTGTCCATGGAATTCTCCAGGCCAGAATACTGGAGTGGGTAGCCTTTTCCTTCTCTAGGGGATCTTCCAACCCAGGGATCAAATCCAGGTCTCCTGCATAGCAGGTAGATTCTTTACCATCTGAGCCACAGGAAGCCCAGGAATACTGGAGTGGTTAGCCTATCCCTTCTCCAGCAGATTTTCCCAACCCAGGAATTGACCGAGTCTCCTGCATTGCAGGCGAATTCTTTACCAACTGAGCTATCAGGGAAGCCCATAGTTTCTGAGCTGTGATGTGAGGTAGATGGGATTGGAGCATTCCCATTGGTAGAGGAGCCACTGAGTCCTCTGCTGGAGCTGTCCACTGGGGATTGTGCTTTGTGGTGTCACCTAAAACCTATTGTGTAAGCTCACAAAGTACACTGTTGCTGGCACTGTCCTCATCCCTGGTCAACTGTGGGAATGAATGCTGGTTGTAGGCCCTGGTGTCCCTCAGGACTGCATTTACCAAACTACCGGTGCATATCCGCCAGCTCAGATCCAGTGAAATCTGGTACCAGGACCAGATAATTGCAATGTGGGAACTATGGAAGCAGCTCAGACCCTGGCCCAGCCTCCATGTGCATACTCCCACACAGCCCACAACTGCTAAGGCCAGACCTGTCCCAGCCTTGGGTCACCCATCGTCTACTTGGATGTCCCACAGGTACTGAGTATAAAAAGCTGGCAGCCTCGCCCCTTTTCTTGATTAAGCTTTTGCTTGATTGTTGCAGACCTTTTTAGTTGTTCAAGATGGTTGTGTGGTTGTTTGTGGTAGTTTTTCTTTCTCCTGTTGAGTTGTTATTTTTGTGGAGGGACTAGCCTTTAACATTGCCTATTCCTTCATTTCTTCTGATGTCAGTCGAGACACATTTGACTGTTAAAGCCTTTGTGCAAAGTATTTTGGGAGTTTAGTTTTTGAATTCATTGTTGGGCCTTGTTTTTCTCTTTTTGCCAACACCTCATGACATGTGGATCCTAGTTCCCTGACCAAGGATCAAACCTGTACCCCTTGCAGTGGAAGTGGGGAGTCTTAACCACTGGACCACTGGAGAAGTCCCTCAGACCTTGCTTTTATTAGGAAAATCAAGTAAGAATGGAATCTGGTGAAGAAGTTAAACTGATAGATAGTAGTTTAGGTTCTGCATGTACTTTGTAATTAATATGAAAGAGTTTAATCATGTGATATGTAGAGTTGACTTGTTAGTAGTCTTTTATAAACTATAGATAAATCTACCACTTGTGTTTGTAACAGCCCACCAGCCAAGAATAGTTTTTTTGTTTTTGAATGGAATCAAATCAAAAAGAAAATATTATGTAACTTGTTAAAATGATACAAAATTAAAATTTCAGTAACCAAGAAGTTCTGTTGAAACATGGGTCTTTTATGTGTTGTGTGGCTACTTTTGTGCTGTAACGGAAGAATTAAGTAGTTGGGAAAAAGATTGTATGAAATATTTACTATTTGGACATTAACAGAAAAAGTTATCACTCCCCTGTGTAAAGTTATCCTGAGAACTATTTTAAATGGTCTTGTAAGGACCATACTTGTTTACAAATTCTGGTGTGTTATGTCAAAATACTGTTCATAAACACATCTCATATTTTAAGTTTTAATGAATTAATACAGTAATTCATTAGTTAAATTAACTACAAATACAATTTTTCTGGTTAATGGGAAAGATGTTTATAGGTAGTCTGATACTCATATTGTTACTTGGTTAGCATTTCTTCTTACTCTCTTAATACTCTTCCTTGGTTTTCAGAAAGGTGGATAAAAAGTTCCATGTTCCCATAATACTGTTACAGCATTTTTCATATATGTTTTGCTTATTGTTCTGTCCTGTATCCCCCCAGTAAACTTACAACTTCAAGCTTGGGATTGTGTTGTCTTTATTTTGTATCTTTGAGTCCTGCTACAGTTTCTCATAAGTACGTAAGCAACAAATATTTTTAGGAGGAAAGAATGAATATCCTGTTAGAGAAATATCTAAGTTATTTCTCATTCTTGATCCTCAGAGAGGAAAGAGATTAAACCTAGATGTATATTTTAGAAATGTAAATTAAAATAAGTAGGGTTTTGCCAGAGACTGAATCAGTTGTAGGAAATTATTATACATGCAAAGTACTACTGGTCAAAACTGTTACTATCTTTTAACTCACCAGAGTATAGATTGTACATATTTATTACTTCATTGATTTTGTTTTGGGGCTGTCTCATCAACTATGTGATCACAAAAGACAAGGGTTAATTTTTCTGTGGTCAGTAGAAAGATAATTTGAATTGCATTTACGTTATTGGAAGTAATAGTATTTAAAGTCTTATTCAGAGGTTATTCTTGGAAGGGCAAATAATGTTAGCTTTGTCTATGATATGTAGTATATATTATTTAAACCACATGGAAAAGGATATTTTGTATGTCTCTTAAAATAATAATACACAAGGTAAAATTCTAAAAATATCTCTAGAATGGCAAGTGATACATCCTGTCTGCATTTTA
>SJYC01055568.1:0-24514 GCA_006408675.1 Madoqua kirkii | reverse complement strand
TTTTTTTTTTTTTGGCCACATCACACAGCTTGTGAGATCTTAGTTCCCACACCAGGGATTGAACCCTGGGCCCTCCACAGTGAGAGCACAGAGTCCTAATCAGTGGACAGCCAGAGAGTTCCCTGTTTAATATAATAGTGTTTACATGTGAATTCCAAAGTTCCAATTGGTCTGTCCCCAACCCGCATAACCATAAATTCGTTATGTAAGGCCCTGAGTCTATTTTGTAAATAATTTATGTCATTTAAAAAAATTTCCTCATACAATCAATATCATATGTTTGAAATGAAATCTCATCTAGAACATCAGTATAGAACAGAATAAAGATGGCACTACTTTAATTTGGGATGGAGAAAAGGCATATTTTCTTCTTCCTCTCTTGGGCAGACCCTGAGGGACTCTTCAAGATACACTCTCTGAGGAACACAATTGAAACTACTTTTTGGATGGAGTTTCAGCACAAGGATTTTGAGAAGTCCAGAGGGAGAGATCACCTAAACCAGTAAATGTAAAATGTGTTGTTACAGGGGGAAAAAATTGGTGTCACAAGGGGAGGAGGGCAAGGGGGAAGGAAGCCAGTCCACCTGTGTTTGGGCTGTCTTGAAACTATTTCTGTTCTTTAGAATAGTCTATTAATAGATAATAAATGTTAATTAAATGTTCTTTTAGAGATACATACTGAAGTATCATGAAGGAAAATATATCTGGGGATTTGCTTCAAAATAATCAAGATGCGAGGTTTATAGATCCTCACAGCTTGTACCAAATTCTTGTATTCTGGGCCTCTCCTTTGTCTGAGAGGGCTGGTGTAGGGTGTTTAGACTGGAAAGACAGCACAGCCTTAGGGAAAAGACACTAGAATAGAAGGCCACATATGCTAGTCTTCTTGATATCTTGAGGAAATCACTTAGGTATGGCAAAAACATTGCTTCTTTTTTTAAGGTACATGGGGACAGTGTGCCCTTTTCTTAAATTGCAGGAAGCTATACAGATTGTTTTACTGTGTTTTCTGAGGGCATCTTTGTTTTAAACTTGAGCTGACTTAAGTTTAGTACTACCCATTAGTGACTTGTCTCTTAACAGTATTGATTAATTTTGACTAGATAAAGAAGTACAGTAAGGAGAACAGATGTCTTTTTTGAAGAGACTGAGGCATCTTCTGTTAGTTGAATTGTGATGTAAAGGTGTTGTGAGGAACATTACCTGGTGAGAGTTTATGAGCAGAATCCCCTTATTGAATGAGAGAGTAAGGTCACTAATTGTGTTGAGGTTGAGTATAGTTACGGATACTAAAGGCTGATGGTTTTATTTGTTTTTCTGTGTTGTGATCTGGTGAAAAGAGCCTGGATGATTGAACAGAACACAGACATGGCTCTGTTTGGCATTTGACCAGCTCAGTTCCCATCTCTGAGCCTCAGATTCTACACCTAAAACAGATAGTAATTGATATTTGCCTCATTGTCACTATGAGGTTTAAAATAGAAAGAATATACATTTTCATAGAATATACATTTTCATTTTCTCCTACTTGGGGTATCAGAAAAACACTTTTTTTTCTTGTGTGACTTTACATTGGAATTGTATAGTCAGTTACCTCTTGCTGGTGTCAGAATACCTTTTTAAAAAATTTTTCTTAGCTGTTCTCCCCCACCAAAACAAACTCACTCAGGCCTATAATTACAATAAAATACCACTTAGCTATATGATTTGTTTTCAACCTTGGCTGTTCATCAGGATCACCTATGGATCTAAAAACAACTAGGTGCCAAAAACCTCAGTTTGTATATATTGAATCAGTCTCTCCAGGCCTGTGGGTGGGTATGAGGGTCTGGCTAGCATTGAGAACCATTGATCTGCATCTTCTGAAGCAGAAGCAAATCCATAAAAGGCATAGACTAAAGCAGAAGTCAGAGGGGAGAAGTGAGAGGGGAAATAAGCTCCAGGTCATACACAATAGTTACATAGTATAATGATGAATGGGAGTCATGGGGACATAATAGCTTCTCAAACAGTGAAAGAAAAATTTGTGGAAAGAAACACTGTGCAAAATGAAGTTGATTTATGTTGTAATGTTTTGGCACTAAGTTTTCTATTGTAGCAAAAATGCTTCTGGTCAGTGTTATGGAATTCTCCATATTAAGAGTTCAAGGATATTTCCAAACTGATGTTTAAATCATTCGGTTCCAGTATAACGTACAGACATAATGGCAAACAGCATTTTCTTTTCTTGCATCAGGCCAGAGAGTATAGTTCTCCTCTCTCGTTCTAGCCTTTTGGGGTTGTAGAGGGCTGCACCCTTTCAGGCCTGTCTTCTGCACTGTTATCAAACCTGTTTTATTGTGGGTTTGAGAATTTTTGTGGCATAAAGCCAAAGGTCTAGGCTAAGCAGGAATGCCTTGGCCTGCATGTTTCTGTTCTACCTCTTGAGCAGGCTGCCCTTTGTGAGCAGCTTCATGCTACATCTAGGCGGGGCTTCCACTGATAGTCTCCTAGCCTCAGCCTTAATTACCATGTGGTCCTCAATACACCTGTTTCCATGACTTACCTAGCAGCTGCTATGCTTTCCAGCTTTCAGTGGTTCCCTGCTTTTCTGCCGTCCTCTTTCAAGACTTCAGTGATTCTCTTTGATCTATTGTCAATGACTTTCTTTTTGATCTGTTGTTTCTGATATTTAGCCAATAAACAAGAGGTCATTTCTTACTCAGTAACAAGTTGTACACAATAATCTTTAGTCTTTTGCCTCAGCTTGCTGTAGGTTAAAATTGTAATGCTGCCAGAAATTGTTTATCTAACTACTCTTTGCTAGATTTTTTTTTTTTTCCTACCTGGGTTCCAGATCCCCTTTTTTTCTCAGTGAAAGTTAATAGATCTAGCTCTGACTCCATCTTGCAGTGTAGAGAGGGTTGGTGGGAAGAGACTTAAGGACTCCACTTCACTCCTTTGTTCTGTGATTGGTATGGTGAAGTAGGGGTCAGACGATGCTGACTTCTAATCCCCACCTTTTGTTAAAGCTCTCTACACTTCTGACAAGGTCACTCTGTTTCTCTTTCCTGGTCTTCTATAAATATGAGATAATAAAAACTGTACTGCCTACCTCACCTGGTTGTTTTTGAGATTCATATGATAAAATGGATGTTAAAAGAGCTTTGACAACTAGAATACACGCGAACATTTATTTGACTATGTAGCTGTGAGTAAGGTGGGAGTAAAGCAGATGCTTAAAGTAGTATTTTACTTTCTATTCTAGAGTTGAACATTTCCTTTGCAGTTCTGGGTTGATACTGGGAAAGGAAATCACAGTTCTCATAAGGTAGAAGAATTGTAATCACTGACTAAAAATAGCTATCATTTATTTTTGATTTCTCATACTAGATTAAAAATAGTATTAGAGTTGTTCAGCCTCCTACAAAATTGGAGGCATTATTATCCTACTTTCACAGGCAAAGAAACAAACTGCCAACTAAGAGAGGTAAAGTAGCTTTTCAGAGTCTCACAGGTGGTTTAAGAGCATAGCAGGAATTAAGCCCATCCATTTCTGTTACGCTGACTGGCAGTGTATTTAATTCCTCATTTAATTATAAGCAAAGGTATATGAAGGATTAAGACTTTAAATTTAGTCACTGTAAGTTCAGTTCAGTTGTTCAGTCGTGTCCAGCCCTTTGTGACCCCATGAACCGCAGCACGTCAGGCCTCCCTGTCCATCACCAACTCCAGGAGTTCACCCAAACCCATGTCCATTGAGTTGGTGATGCCATCCAGCCATCTCATCCTCTGTCGTCCCCTTCTCCTCCTGCCCTCAATCTTTCCCAGCATCAGGGTCTTTTCAAATGAGTCAGCTCTTTGCATCAGGTGGCCAAAGTATTAGTGAATTACAAATGCACAGAATAGTATAGCTATTTATCTTGTTACCCTACTTATCTCATAGTCATGGACAAATCATTTGGTCCTTCTGTCTTTCACAGTCTCTTTGGGAATAGTTTATCCCTCAGAGAGGACACTCATAAGTTCTAGAAAGTGAAAGTTGATCAGTCATGTTCAACTCTTTGCGACCAAATGGACTACACAGTCCATGGAATTCTCCAGGCCAGAATATTGGAGTGGATAGCCTTTCCCTTCTCCAGGGGATCTTCCCAACCCAGGGATCAAACCCAGGCCTCCCACACTGCAGGCAGTTTCTTTACCAGCTGAGCTACCAGGGAATCTTAATAAGTTATAATATTATGTGAATTATATAGTAGCATCGGAATTGTGATACTATTTAAATATTTTTAGGTCAGTTATTTTGAATTTGAAATATTTCTCTAAACATAGTGTTAAATGGAGGTTAAGTGCCTGTACTGCCATATTAATTCTTAAAATAATTGAAGTAATACCTTTGCAAAGAAACACAGTGAATAATATAGCAGCTGCTTTTGAGTTGTCATTATGTGTTAGGCCCTTTATAACTTGGTAAGTTTGACTTCAGAGAGTCAGTGCTTTTTAAATTTATTAATTAGTTTTGGCTGTCCTGGGTCTTCCTTGCTACATAGGCTTTTCTCTAGATTCGGAGAGTTGGGGTTACTCCTTAGTTGTGCTACCGGGCTGCTCGTTGTGGTGGCTTCTCTTGTTGTGAAGCACAGGCCCCAGAGTGCATGGGCTTCAGTAGTTGCAGCATGTGGGCTCTAGAGCACAGGCTCAGTAGTTGCGGTACATGGGCTTAGTTGCCCCGTGGCATGTGGAATCTTATCACATCAGGGATCGAACCCGTCTCCTGCATTGGCAGACGTATTCTTTACCACTGAGCCACCAGGGAAGCCCCAGAAAATTTCTGTATAGCATACAGATGTATTCTTCAGTCACTCATTCATGTCCCAACTTTTTGCAACCCCATGGACTGCAGCATGCCAGGCTTCCTTGTCCTTCACCACCTCCCAGAGTTAGCTCAAACTGATGTCCATTGAGTCAATGATGCCATCCAGCAACCTCATCCTGTGTCGTCCCTTTCTCCTCTTGCCCTCAGTCTTTCACAGCATCAGGGTCTTTTCCAGTGAGTCGGCTCTTTGCAGCACGTGGAAGTATTACAGCTTCAGTATCATTCCTTCCAGTGAATATTCAAGGTTGATTTCCTTTAGAGTCAAACATACAGATACTGTGTAATTAGCCAGGTACCTGTCCAACATCTGTCTGAATTATTTCCTTTTCTTCCATAATTTAAAAGTGATGAGACTATGTTACATTTTAAGTACTGCTTTTCTAAACTATGCCACGTTCTCTCACATTGTTTCTGAGTTGTTTTTTTTCTTTTTTTAGACTGAAGTGTAGTTGCCATTTCTGAGATATTAGCCACTGCCCTGTGTGGCGGAAGAAGATGCTCTTCAAAAATCAGAAAATGTGTTGACAGCTACAGAGCAGCTTCAGTGGCTTTGCTTCCACGAATAAACTTTTGAAAGTTAGTTGATTTTTTGAGGGGACTATGCTGTGCAGCTAGTGGGATCTTATAAGTTCCCCAGCCAATGATTGAACCTGGGTTCTGGCAGTGACAGTACGGAGTCCTAACCACTGTTCAGTTCAGTTCAGTTGCTCAGTCGTGTCCGACTCTTTGCGACCCCAAGAATCGCAGCACTCCAGGCCTCCCTGTCCATTACCAACTCCCAGAGTTTACCCAAACTGCTGTGCATCAAATCGGTGATGCCATCCAGCCATCTTATCCTCTGTCGTCCCCTTCTCCTTCTGCCCCCTATCCCTCCCAGCATCAGGGTCTTTTCTAATGATTTAACTCTTCGCATGAGGTGGCCAAAGTATTAGAGTTTCAGCCTCAGTATCGGTCCTTCCAAAGAAATCCCAGGACTGATCTCCTTCAGAATGGACTGATTGGCTCTCCTTGCAGTCCAAGGGACTCTCAAGAGTCTTCTCCAACACCACAGTTCAAAAGCATCAATTCTTTGGCACTCAGCCTTCACAGTCCAGTCCAACTTTCACATCCATACATGACCACTGGAAAAACCATAGCCTTGACTAGACGGACTTTTGTTGGCAAAGCAATAGCTCTGCTTTTTAATATGCTATCTAGGTTGATCATAAGTTTTCTTCCAAGGAGTAAGCATCTTTTAATTTCATGGCTGCAGTCACCATCTGCAGTGATTTTGGAGCCCAAAGAAACAGTCTGACACTGTTTCCACTGTTTCCCCATCTATTTGCCATGAAGTGATGGGACCAGATGCCATGATTTTCGTTTTCTGAATGTTGAGCTTTAAGCTAACTTTTTCACCCTCCTCTTTCACTTTCATCAAGAGGCTTTTCTCTGAGGAATTCCCTTAAGTTATTGAGTTGGCCAAAGAGTTCCTATGGTTTTAAAGTAAAAATAAAAGACACATTTTCACCAAGAGTTATTGAACTTTGTTCCACTTCGTTCTGACATTTTTCAGGCAACTTTATAATTCTACCTCCCCAGACTTTTTATCTTTTTGAGCAAAGAACTGTACCAGGTACCTTTTACAGTCTTCCAGAGAATTGAAAGTTTTTCCATTAGGAGAATTTTGTAAAGACTGAAATAAATGGAAATCCAAAGGTGCCTTGTCAGGTGAATACAATGGATGAATCAGAACTTTCCAGCTAAGCTGTAACAGTTTTTGTCTGGTTATCAGAGAAACATGCAGTGTGGTCTTGCTTTTATCCTGATGGAAGATAATGTGGTTTCTGTTGACTAGTTCTGGTCGTTTTTTTGTCGAGTGCTGCTTTCAGTTGGTCCAATTGGGAGTAGTACCTGTTGGAATTAATTGATTTTTCAGAAGCAGCTCATAATAGAGGATCCCCTTTCAATAGCACTGTATATACAACATCACCTTCTTTGGATGAAGACTGGTGTTTGGTCTGGTTGATGGGGGTTCATTTTGCTTGTTCTATGATCTTTTCTGTTTCACAGTATTATATAGTATCCACTTTTCATCATGTCAGCTGTCTCCTGCGTGGTTTAATGTTGACTGTTTTCTGTATCTCGATTTGATTGCTATCCTCTTCAGCTGGTCTGCTCGACTGTGGAGCATTGCCCAGTGAGAAATCTCCAGTGCTAAACTTCGAAAACCATTTTTTATATATTTGATCAGTCACGTCACCTTCTCCACATAGTGCAAATCTTTGTTTGCATCTCAGTTGCATTTTTACCTTTCTTTAAATAATAAGACATAATGTGTCAAAGGTGTTGCTTTTTTCTTTCTGTCTTCAATATTAAAATGGTTTACACAAAATTCACCAATCTTGATAAGTTTTTTTTTTTTTTAAGCACAGTGATGTGACAGCTATCACAGTGCAGTGTGATAAAATTGTTTTGAATGAAGTTAAAAACAACTAAGCACTGCTAGAGCCATTTTATGGGAAAAACTGAATGAACCTTTTGGCCAACCCAGTAGCTGTTCTAGATGGGGGAATATTTGGATTTCTAAAATGGTTAAGTGGATACGATATATATTGAAATAGCGTGGAAAATTTATTTGTAAAATGTAAAATCTTATTTAAAGAAATTTTTGGTTTATCTTCAGCCAATAGATTGATGCAGTGTTAAAAGCATTTTTATTGGAGTCAGATTTGAATCCCTGCATTGATATTTTAATAATAGTTTTATGAACCTGGGTAAATGAATTAATTTCTGCCTCAGTTTTTGCATGCATGATATGGAGAAAAACATCTTCCTGCCCTGTTCTTAGAAGCTACTGTGACATCAGAAACAATTTAGTGTTCAGCAAAGTGTCTGATTTTTCATTGTGCCTAAAGGTACCTGGCTAGATTGTTATACTTAGCACAGTTATTTTCCTTAGCTGTTACTGGATGTGTGATGTGGTTGGGATGCACTTTAGCCCTCTTAAAGTGCATCTTTAGTTACAATATGCAGGCTTCTCTGGTTGGGGAGCATGGGCTCTAGAGCTTGCAGCTCAGTTGTGGCATGCAGGCTTACTTGTCCCAAGGAATGTGGGACTTCAGTTCCCCAACTTGGGATCAAACCTGTGCCCTATGCAGTGGAAGTGGAAAGTGGGGAGTCTTAACTACTGGACCTCCAGGGGAGCCCCATGGCGTTTTATACTTGGTCAAGACCAAATTCCAGGTTTTATTTCCTCAAACCTGCTTTTCCTGTAGTCTTTTCCATTTTAATAAATGGGAACTCCATCTTTGCAGTATTTAAGGCATAAAGGAGTGATTCTTGAGTTCTCTGTTTCAGCATACACATACAGTCTATCAGCAAGCCCCCTGCCATCCCAGCTAGGTTCACATTAACTGTTACATCACAAGCCCCTTTAAAAGCAAAATATGGGGGAGGGGTGAGATTAGTTGTTGCAGACTTCTTGGTGCTTGATCTTTTGTTCTTGAGGTCAGGTGATGGTCAGGTAACTGTGTTTCTATAAATCGCTACCAAATGAATGTTAGTCTCTGTCTTTACAAGAAAGGGAATGTACCAAGGCACTGCTTTTACTCTCCAAGGTCTCAGTTCAGTTCAGTTGCTCAATTGTGTCCGACTCTTTGCTGTCCCATGGACTGCAGCACACCAGGCGTCCCTGTCTATCACCAGCTCCCAGAGCCTGCTCAAACTCATGTCCATTGAGTTGGTGATGCCATCCAACCATCTCATCCTCTCTCATCCCCTTCTCCTGCCTTCAATCTTTCCCAGCATCAGGGTCTTTTCCAGTGAGTCAGTTTTTCGCATCAGGTGGCCAAAGTATTGGAGCTTCGGCTTCAACATCGGTCCTTCCAATGACTATTTCCAGTCCTGACTAAGAGGAGGCAGAACTCAGTTGACAGCTCCTTCAGGGCCAGGTTCCCACATCTTGCTAGCTGTCATCACTGAGGGAACCAGGCACCCAACCCAAATGGCCCTCAGCATCCTCAGGCCACCCAAATGGAGGAGACCAGGTCTCACTTACTGCAGCCCAGACAAATGACCACTGCTAGTAGATCACAGAGACAGGGATGGGGGAGAGGTTCACTGCTTCCTCAAAGCCTGGGCCAAGGCTAGTGGAGGGCCTTAGTGAGGACTCTGAAGCCCTTCAGGACGTAGTCCCCAGTCTGTTACCTGGGCCCTCCAGCTCACCTACTGGCCAAAGGCTCAGTGAGCTGGAGGCCCTTTAAGACAAGACCTGAATCTGCCTCTTACCTCACACTCTGCCTGATGACCACCACACACCACTGACCCTTGGCTGAATCATTTCCTTGATGGTTCCTCATTGATAGTTACTTGTGGGCAGGGCCCTGCTGACCAATAGCTGAGCAGGACAGCCAAGAGTCCGTTGTTGATGGTTGCTTGTGGGGGCAGCCCAGTGAGGCACCGACCAATGGCTGAGCAAGACCTGTTGCCTAGTAATAGGGTGCAGAATAATAAGGCAGAGCACTGGCCGCCTAATAAGGGCTGTGTTCATACTGCTCTATTAACAGCGTCTCTGTGCAGCATGTGCTCTAGAGAAAGCTGGCACAGTAGTTGTGGTGCATGGGCTTAGCTGTCACTTGGCTTGTGGAATCTTCCCAGGTCAGGGATCAAACCCGTGTTCTTTAAATGAGCAGGTGGATTCTTAACCACTGAACCACAGCGAAGTCCCTCAATGGTATTTCTTATAGGGCAGATTTGCTAAGGAAGTCCCTTGAAATTTGGGGCTGCCCCAGTTGCTCAATCTTAAAGAATCTGCCTGCAGTGCAGGAGGGTCAGGTGACGGGTTCTGTCTCTGGGTCGGGAAGATCCCTTGAAGGAGAAAGTGGCAACTCATCCTGGTATTCTTGCTGGGAAAATTCAGTAGACAGAGGGAGCCTCTTGGGCTACAGTTCATGGGGTCACAAAGAATTGGACTTGACTGAGTGACTGAACAACAATAATAATATACTTAAGTGTTCCTTCAATAATAAAGAATATCTTGTTAGTTATTTTGGGGAATTAGCCAGACAGTAACTATTGAATACTCACTGTTTGCCAAGTACTGCTAGGGCTAAGTGTTAGACACAGATAGTGTGAGAAGTCTCCTTTTCGTTAAGGTGACTATAGTCTCTGAGGTCTACTATCTATAGACTTTAGCTTTGCTATTATCATGTTATAATGAAATCATGTTGGAAAGTGTTTTATAAACCACCCAACTTACAGAAATGTAAGATTATTTTTATTTTATTTACTCAAAAAAGTTTGTATGTTAAAGGAACAACAGTGTGAGTTCTACGTAATCTGTCACCTTAGGTGTCCTATTTGTAAAATACTGAAACTAGGTGCTTTTAGCATAATAATAAAAGAATTGGTAGGAAAAAGTTGAAATTCCAAAGGAAAATTCAGATAGCCCTGGATAATGTAATTCTTTAGAATAATACTTAAAATTTGGTATTTTGTAAATTTTTTTTACATTTTTTTGGATTGTGCCCTGAGTCATGCTGGATTTTAGTTTTCAGGGATTGAACCTTTGCCCTTTGCAGTGGAAACACAGAATTTTAACTGCTGGACCTCCAGGGAGGACCCAAAACTTGGTATTTTAAATAAGTTACTAAACCTTTTTTTCTCCTTTTGGAATTGATAAAAGCAGTTGTTGTTAAGTTGCTAAATCTTGTCCGACTTTTTGCAGCCCCTTGGACTTTTGCCCATCAGGCTCCTCTGTCCATGGGATTTCCCAGTCAAGAATACTGGTTCCACTGTTTTCCCATCTATTTGCCATGAAGTGATGGGACCAGATGCCATGATCTTCGTTTTCTGAATGCTGAGCTTTAAGCCAACTTTTTCACTCTCCACTTCCACTTTCATCAAGAGGCTTTTTAGCTCCTGTTCATTTTCTGTCATAAGGGTGGTGTCATCTGCATATCTGAGGTTATTGGTATTTCTCCTGGCAATCTTGATTCCAGCTTGTGCTTCTTCCAGCCCAGTGTTTCCCATGATGTACTCTGCATATAAATAAGCAGGGTGACAGTATACAGCCTTGACGTACTCCTTTTCCTATTTGGACCCAGTCTGTTGTTCCATGTCCAATTGTAACAGTTGCTTCCTGACCTGCATATAGGTTTCTCAAGAGGCAGGTCAGGTAGACTGGTATTCCCATCTCTTTCAGAATTTTCCACAGTGTATTGTGATCCACACAGTCAAAGGCTTTGGCATCTTAGAAAACCATTATAGGTCTGGTTTGGACCTCTTGATGGAAATTAACTTTCTTGATGGAAAGTGAAAGTTTTGGAGTTTAGAAGTTTAGTAGTTGTTGGTAAAGGGTGCTTCCTTCTGAGGGCCGTGAGAATCTGTCCCATGCCTTTCTTAATGTCTGGTGGCCTCTGTCAAACCTTGGTTTGTAGAAAGCATTCTCCCTGTGCCTTCACATCACTTCCTTATGTGTATCTGTCTCTGTGTCCAAATTTTCCTTTTATATAAGGATATAGTTGTAGACTGGTTAGATCTCTAACCAGTTGTTAGATTGGTTAGCCACTAAAGTTGTGTCCAGTTCTTTGGGAATCCGTGGACTATGGCCTGCTAGGCTCCTTGTCCATGAGATTTCCCAGGGAAGAATACTGGAGTGGGTTGGCATTTCCTTCTTTAGGGGATCTTACCGACCCAGGGATCAGACCCATGACTGCTGCTCAGTAGACGAATTATTTACCGTTGAGCCACTTGGGAAAGCACCAGTGTATTTCATCTGATTGGACATAGCTGTTCTGAAGTATGCCTGTCCTCCAGTCTAAGCTTAGATGACACTTCTTCACTCTAGTCTTTGCTGCTATTCTCCAGGAATTTTGGAGTCAGGAATTCATGTTTGTGTTTCTTGTTTTGCTTTGTATGTAGGTTTTTAGTTGAATAATGGGCTTTTGCAAGGAGTTGTTTCAGTCTTTCTATCTGAGGTGGTATTTTTAAGCTCTTCTGAGTCAGGAGTCATGCGCCGCCCCCGCCGCCCCGCCCCTTTAATTTTCCTTTGTCCTTATTTTCTCTATTTTCATGCTTGGAAGCCTATTTGGTCTGAAATTCTTGCCCGTTTCTAATTTTTTATATATTGAGGTCGCTTATAGGGATTCCCCTGGCAGTCCAGTGGTTAAGAATCTGCCTTCTAGTTCAGAGGAATCATGTGCCATCCCAGTCTGAAACCCGTATTTCTTGAGGGGGTGAAGATCACGTGCTGTGATGAAGATACTGCAGCTAACCCAAAATTACTAAAAACAATTTTTTTTAAAAAAAGATCACTAGTATTTGGATGTTGTTGTTCATTACTAATATATATTTGTATAGCCATTTTTTCCCAGTAGGTTTTCATATTTTTTTTTCTTGGTTGTTTTGGTAAATGAATTAAATAGTAAGGGGAAAATTAATGTTTCAGGTTTATGAACATCTTCACCCATGATGCCTTTAGTTTAATGAAACTTTTTTTGTGTTTCTCAGTGACTTTTTTTTCATCATTGTAGTTCAGGCATAGTTTCTAATAGTTGGTATAACTTATGTAAGGCTATGTATTACACTTTCAGTATCTCTTAACTTCATCTACACTTTGCGTATTTCATTGTTTTCTGCATAATTTGTTTAATAGGCCTCTTGTTGGTTGTTAACTTTTTAAAAAAAAATTGAAGTACATTTGATTTACAGTATTGCATTAGTTTTGGCGTAAAGCAAAGTGATTCAGTTATACATATTCTGCTTTCAGATTCTTTTCCATTTCAGTTTGTTATAATATATTGGATATAGTTCTCTTTGCTTTATACTGGGACTTTATCTACGTTTATATAGTAGTTTGTATTTGCTAATTCCAAACTCCGTAATTTATCAACCCCTCTTCTGTTAAGTCTGATTCTGGTTTGTTTTTTTTTTTAATTCTGTTTACTTGTTTGTTTATTTTTGGCTGTGCTGGCTCTTGCTGTGCGTGGGCTTTCTCTAGTTCAGTGCACGGGATTCTCATTGTGATGGCGTTCCCTGTTGTGGAGCGCGAGCTATCCAGCTTGGGCTCAGTAACTGCAGTGCACGGGCTTAGTTGCCCTGCAGGATGTGGAATCTTCCCAGACCAGGAATTGAACCTGTGTCCCCTGCGTTGGCGGGTGAATTCTTAACCAGTGGACCACCAGAGAAGTCCTGATTCTGTTTTGTAAATAAGTTCATTTGTAACATTTTAGAGTCCATATGTAAGTGGTATCTATGTTGTTTGTCTTTCTTGGTCCAGTTTACTTCACTTAGTGTTATACTCTCGAGTTCTATCCATGTTGCAACAAAGAGCATTACTTCATCCTTTTTATGACTGAGTAGAAATTCTGTTGTGCTTCCGTGATGTCTCAGATGGTAAAGAATCTGCCAGTCTGCCTGCAATTTGGGAGACTTGGCTTCAGTCCCTGCATTGGGAAGATACCCTGGAGAAGGGAATAGCTACCCACTCAAGTATTCTTGCCTGGGAAATCCCATGGACAAGAGGAGCCTGGCGAGCTACCGTCCATGGGGTCGCAGGGAGTCAGACATAGCTGGGTGACTAACACTTTCACTTTCAGAATTCCATTATATATGAATCCTGCATCTTTATCCATTCATCTGTTGATGGACATTTAGGTTGCCTTCATGTCTTGGCTATTGTAAATAGTGCTTCTGTGAACACTGAGGTGCATATATCTTTCCAATTGGAATTTTCTCTGGATAATGCCCAGGAGGTGGATCTTGGATCCTATGGCAGTAGATTTTTTTTTTTAAATGATGGCCATTCTGATCAGTATTAGATGGTACCTTGTTATAGCTTTGATTTGCATTCCTCTAATAACTAGCAGTGTAGAGCCTTTTTCCATGTGCCTCTTGGCCTGCTGTATATCTTCTTTGGAGAATACCTGTTTAGATCTTCTGTCTTCCTTTTGAACATTAATTTGGCTGTGTGGGCTCTTAGTTGTGGTGTGTGGGATCTTTAGTGGCAGCATGTGGGATTTGTGAGCAGGGCTGCCCTTCATCACGATGCATGGGTTTCTCGTGGTGGCTTCTCTTGGTGTGGAGCATCGGCTCTTGGTGTGCAAGCTTCAGTAGTCATGGCGTGTGGGCTTTATAAGTTGTGGTAGTCTGGACTCTGCTCAGTAGTTGGGGCTCGCAGGCTTAGTTGTTTCACAGCATGTCGAATCTTCTTGGCCTAGAGAGATAGAACCTATGTCCCCTGCATTCACAGGTGGGTTCTTAACCACGGGACCAGTGGGAAAGACCAGATTTGTTTTTCTGTCCGCTCTTGGTATCATGGTTTTAAAGTTTTGAAGCCATTGCTACCTTTGAAGTAATTTTTCTCCCCTGATAACGTACAGAATGATAATAGGCAAAAATGGCGCCTTCGCATCGTGCTTTTCAAAAAGTGTTTTTAAAAAACATTGTAGCTTCTGTCTCTGTTCCTAGTAACTGTATATACATGAAGAACTAATGGCACTGTTTTCTAAAAATTTATTAAGCACCTGCTATCTAACAGACACACTAGGCATTAGTGTTATTTTTAACTATTTTACTTTTGGCTGTGCTGGGTTTTGATTGCTGTGCAAACTTTTCTCTGGTTGTGGTGAGCAGGAGCTACTCTGTAGTTGAAGTGTGTGGACTTCTCATTGTGGTGGCTTCTCTCTTTGCAAAACACAGGCGTGATGAGTGGGCTCAGTAGTCAAGGCTCCTGAGCTCCAGAGCACAGGCCCAGTAGTTGTGGTGCACAGGCTTCAGTTGTTCCTTCTCCTGTGGGATCTTCCTGGACCAAGCACTAACTGCATGTCTCCTGCCTTGGCAGGTGGATTCTTTGCCACTGAACCACCAAGGATGCCTGAGACTATTTTTAGTAAGCCTATTCTGTGAGAATTAATTCTCTGAATGCAATCTTAAAGTTGAATGTAACTTACAAATCATGGAATTGAGCCCAGTACTTTGGTATCCTTGAGCCCTAGATATTAGTGATCATTATTTTACTTGAATGATTTCACTCATTTCATTCACAAATATTTCATTTACAAAAATTGCTATTTATTTGGTTGTGCTGGGTCTTAGTTGCAACATCTGGACTCTTAGTTGTAGCACGTGAGATCTAGTTCCCTGACCAAAGGTCAGACTCAGGCCCCTTGCATTGAGAGTGAGAGTCTTAGTTATTGGACTACCAGGGAAGTCCCTATTCAGCATATTCTTTATTGAACACTTAATATGTTCCAGGTGGGTACTTCTGTAGGCAGTAAGCAGGGACAATCAGGTCTGAAGTAGAAACTCATTAAGCCTCTTTTGAGACTTGGAATTTATGGAAAGTCATGATGTTTATGTGCCTCCTTGGAGTAAATGTACAGATCCTTTGTCCAAGTACCTTAGGTGCTATTTTTAGCTACCTAGAAACAGTTGGGCATCTGTGACACTCCTTTGTGTGGTTTATCAGGTGGGAAGCTCAGTCCTAGTAAACACAAAGTCATCTTTCTTTCAGGGCAGGAGAACTGTACTGTTGATGGGATGTTAAAGACACTGTCATTGTTCACTCACTAAGTTGTGTCTGACTTTTTGACCCCATGAACTGTAGCACTCCAGGCATTCCTGTCTTTCACTGTCTCCCGGAGTTTGCTCCAACTCATGTGCATTGAGCAGTGATGCCATCCAACCATCTTATCCTTTTTCGCTCCCTTCCCCTCCTGACTCGTTGAAAAAGACCTTGATGCTGGGAAAGATTAAGGGCTTTTCCAGTGAGTCGGCTCTTTGCATCAGGTGGCCGAAGTATTGGAGCTACAGCATCTGTCCTTTTAGTGTATATTCAAGGTTGATTTCCTTTAGAGTTGATTGATTTGATCTCTTTGCAGTCCACGGGACTCAAGAGTCTTCTCAAGCACCACAGTTTGAAAGCATTGATTTTGTGTGTGTGTGTGTGTGTGTGTGTGTGAGCCTGTATTTATCCGATTTTTTCTTCAAGGTGTTATTTAACTTGTTCTCCTATTCCCTACATTTACTGTAAACTAGAAGTCCAGCTTAAAGTACTGATTAGGTTCAGGGTAAATAATTTTACTGCAGATTGCTTCTCATGAGGAGGCACATACTGCTAGGCTATCTGACTCTACGTGATGCCATTTCTGATAACTTGATCAAACGTGACAATAGTCAGACTTGAACTCCTAAAAGTAAAGTTCTCTTATGAAATTACAAAAAAAAGTTAAAAGTATCTGCTAAAGGTAATACTTTGTTACCATGTGAGTATTCCTTCCCCATCAATTTTTCATGTGATTTCAGTACTATTAAAGATGACACCAGACTTTCAGCTTTATGGCAGAAAGTTAAGAAGAACTAAAGAGCCTCTTGGTGAAAGTGAAAGAGGAGAGTGAAAAAGTTGGCTTAAAACTCAACATTCAGAAAACGAAAATCATGGCATCAGATCCTATCACTTCATGGCAAATAGACGGGGGAAACAATGGAAACAGTGAGAAACTTATTTTGGGCTCCAAAATCACTGCAGATGATGACTGCAGCCATGAAATTAAATACTCTTACTCCTTGGAAGAAAAGCTATGATCAACCTAGACAGCATATTAAAAAGTGGAGACATTACTTTGCCAACAAAGGTCCATCTAGTCAAGGCTATGGTTTCATGTATGGATGTGAGAGCTGGACCAAAAAGAAAGCTGAGCACCAAAGAATTGATGCTTTTGAACTGTGGTATTGGAGAAGACTCTTGAGAATCCCTTGGACTGCAAGGAGATCCAACCAGTCAATCCTATAGGAAATCAGTTCTGAATATTCAATGGAAGGACTGATGCTGAAGCTGAAACTCCAATACTTTGGCCACCTGATGCAAAGAACCAACTCATTGGAAAAGACCTTGATGCTGGGAAAGATTGAAGGTGGGAGGAGAAGGGGACAATGGAGGATGAGATGACTGGATGACATCACTGACACAATGAACATGAGTTTGAGTAGGCTCCAGGAGTTGGTGATGGACAGGGAAGCCTGACATGTAGCAGTCCATGGGGTCGTAAAGAGTCAGACACAACTGAATGACTGAACTGAACTGAAAGGTTACATGAAACAATTATTTCACAATGGAAAGAAAAGACAGCAAAGAAGAAAGAGATAGGAGAAAAAGAAATAGAGCATGAGGAGGACTTCTTGTCTAAATAGCTGATTCTGCAAATGAGGAAACTGATGACCACAGAAGTGACTCAGCTGTCATCACAAAGGCACAGAGACAGGCCCATTAATTTTTCACTCAGTGCTTTTCCATGTGCTTTTTCTAACTTCTCCAGATATGAAATTTATAATATATGCTACATTTTAGAAGTATAATTAAAGGATGATTGTTGTGTGACTTTCAAAGAGAAAATAAAAATCTGATTTGCATACACCTAAATGATCCAAAAGAATGTTATGTAAATTTCTATTTAAACATAAGCCCAGTTAAAAGTTATGTATATTCATTCCTCAAAAAATTAAAAATAGCACTACCATATGATCTAGCAATTCCACTTCTGGTTATATATCTGAATAAAACCAAATCACTATATTAAAGAGATATTTGTACCCCACGTTCATTGCGGCATGTTTTACAATTCCCAAGATACAGAAACAATCTAAGTACCCATCAAAGGATAAAGGGAAAGAATAAAGAAAATCTGATATACACACACATGATAAAATACTATTCAGCCACAAAAAAGAAGTCACTCATTTATGCCAACATGGAAGGACCTTGAGGGCTTTATGCAAAGTGAAATATGTTGGAGAGAGAAAAACAAATACTGTATGATCCCACTCATAGGAGGTATCATACAAAAAAAATACCAAAAGAGGCCAGATTTGTGGTTACCAGAAGGGAAACTGAATAAATGTGGTCAAACAGTACAAGCTCTCAGTTATAAGATAAATAAGTATTGGGGATGTAACATATAACATGATGACTATAGTTAACACTGTATGTTGTATTGGAAAGTTGCTTAATCCTAAGAGTTCTCATCACAGGAAAAAAGTTTTTATTTTAAATGTGTAATTATTTCACAACATATGTAAGTATGCTTAAACCTTAAACTTACATGGTGATGAATGCTAAGTATATCTCAATAAAGATGTAAGATATAAAGAAAATGAGGTATGTATATCTATACATTATTACTTATAAGTTTTATTCAGGGCAACAGCCAAGAACAATTCACAGAAGAAATACAGCTAGCACAAAAATATGGGCAAAGATTAATTAGAAACACAGTTTAAAATAAAGACATTATTGGATATCCACTTAAGGTGCTTCTTGTTGTGGTGATAGTGATACTGCTTATTTTTCAAAGGATAATTATCAAGGTTGACAAAATTATAGTGACTTCTCATACACTGTTAGAAAAGTATTTATCTTGAAGCAACAGGTTTGCATATGATTTCATTTTCTTATTTATTTTATATTCCCTGAATCCTCTATAATGAACATTCAGAGAAGAAACATTTTCATTTTAACTGTTAGAGTAAAAAGACACAACCACATAAATGGCACACTGTGGATTCTTACCCATATCCTCTTTGTGGTAGACATTCTAATATGTCATAGCAAAGAGCAAGCTGGTCATTTCGTTCACAGCTATAGATGCATTCTAGGGCTATTGCCATTAGTTGGTCCTGATCAGGAATGATTTTTTGCTGCAACTAGAGAAATAAAACATGTTGTGTGAAATGTCAATAGATTTACATTCAGTTTTGCTATATACCCGTACCACTGTCAATAGAATATTAAATAGTGCAATTTATCAGCTGCAGAAACAAATCGTGGCTTTTTTTAGCTTACAGACTTTTGGGGTCTTTAATAACTCTAAATGAAATTGCATTTTAATTACAGAATCAGCGAGAAAAGACAATTTGTACCCATAAGCCTTGCATCTGCTGAAAACAGAGTCTTTAATTTATGACCCATTTAAGATAAAGTAGACAGAAGAAACATAGTGAATTAAAAAGGCAATTCATTAAAAATAACATTTCTAACCCTAAAGCCAAATTTTATGTTTCAATTTAAAAAAATACATAAAATTCCTTAACTAATATTCAGAGATGTTCAAACTTGCTATTTTTCAGTATGTATTAAGTATTAGTCATTTAACTCAACAGTATTGACATTTTCTTCAAAAGAAGTCACATTGTAATGCGGTAATATTCATATCCCAAAACATACTCCATATTTCTGGTACAGAAAGATGGTTATTTAGGGTCACTTTCCCATTGCAAACCACAAAGGGCAAGGGCCATTCTTAGAGTGTTTTCTGGGATATAAAAGTAATAGATTTGTGCCTTGTTTTGTATTGCAGGCAGATTCTTTACCATCTGAGCCACTAGGGAAGCCCTTTCTCATCTATAAAACTGGGATATTAACATCTTCCTAATAGCACTGGGAAATAGATGGGGAAACAGTGGAAACAGTGTCAGACTTTATTTGGGGGGGCTCCAAAATCACTGCAGATGGTGACTGCAGCCATAAAATTAAAAGACACTTACTCCTTGGAAGGAAAGTTATGACCAACCTAGATAGCATATTGAAAAGCAGAGACATTACTTTGCCAACAAAGGTCCCTCTAGTCAAGGCTATGGTTTTTCCAGTGGTCATATATGGATGTGAGAGCTGGACTGTGAAGAAGGCTGAGTGCTGAAGAACTGATGCTTTTGAGCTGTGGTGTTGAAGAAGACTCTTGAGAGTCCCTTAGACTGCAAGAGATCCAACCAGTCCATTCTAAACAAGATCAATCCTGGGTATTCTTTGGAAGGACTGATGCTGAAGCTGAAACTCCAGTACTTTGGCCACCTCATGCAAAGAGTTGACTCATTGGAAAAGACTCTGATGCTGGGAGGGATTGGGGGCAGGAGGAGAAGGGGACAGAGGATGAGATGGCTGGACAGCATCACTGACTTGATGGATGTGAGTCTGAGTGAACTCCGGGAGTTTGTGATGGACAGGGAGGCCTGGCATGCTGAGTGTTGAAGAAGACTCTTGAGAGTCCCTTAGACTGCAAGAGATCCAACCAGTCCATTCTAAACAAGATCAATCCTGGGTATTCTTTGGAAGGACTGATGCTGAAGCTGAAACTCCAGTACTTTGGCCACCTCATGCAAAGAGTTGACTCATTGGAAAAGACTCTGATGCTGGGAGGGATTGGGGGCAGGAGGAGAAGGGGACAGAGGATGAGATGGCTGGACAGCATCACTGACTTGATGGATGTGAGTCTGAGTGAACGCCGGGAGTTTGTGATGGACAGGGAGGCCTGGCATGCTGCGATTCATGGGGTCGCAAAGAGTGGGACACAACTGAGTGACTGAACTGATCTGAATAGCACTGTGTGAGAATTAAATAAATTAATACAAGTAAAATGCTTATATTATTGCCTCCAAAACAGAAGACTGAAAGTATTTTCTCAGAGCCCTTTACAACAACAAAATAAGATTAAGATGATTTCCATAATAAAGATCTACTGCTTTTCATTATTTTAGTAGAAATGCAAAAAAAAAAAAAAAAGAGAGAGAGAGAGAAGTTGCCAGAAAAGGGTATTTTCTCAGTAGAAAAATCATATCAACAGATGAATAGAAGAAAAGGATGGAAAGAAGATACAATGAGGTTACCAGAGAAGTAAAGTTTTCTGAAGTAGTTGGGCTACAGGATTTATATATATATATATACATATATATACTTCTTCAAGGTATTACAAAATAGATCACTAATTTGACATCATCATTTGACAAAGAGTAAGTTCCCTAAGGTTCTAAAATGACAAACTGGTGAAACAGGGGCAACACAGGGCACAATAAAAGCATCAGTAAAAAATTCACGGAAGCAGCTAACTCTTCTCATTTTCTTATTGTGTGCCTGTGCTGTGCTTAGTCGCTCAGTCGTGTCTGACTCTTTGTGACCCCATGCAGGTAGCCTGCCAGGCTCCTCTGTCCACGGAATTCTCCAGGCCAGAATACAGGAGTGGGTTGCCATGCTCTCCTCCAGAGGATCTTCCCAACCCAGGGATTGAACGGGTCTCCTGCGTTGTGGGCAGATTCTTTACCATCTGAACCACCAGGGAGGCACTATTGTGTGCCGGGTCATGTTTCTAAGTGCCTTATGTGCATTAATTCACAAATTCTCAAAACAATCCTATAAAGTCAGTACTGGCTTTATTCTTATTTTACATAAAAGGAACTGTAAAAAATTTGCATGACATAATATTCCATAAACAAAGTCAAAAGATAACCTACCAACTAGGTGAAGGGTATTTTCTCAGTAGAAGCCACAGAAAAATAACCAATTACACTAATACACACGCATTTCTAAAAGTTAAGGCACAAAGAGACAAAAATCCAAGTGAAAACTGGAAAAAAGACTGAGCAACAGAAAAAAGGTAGGAATGGACAATTCACAAAAATGACAATGCCTGTTAAGCACAAGAAAAAAATGATCAAATTCACACATATTCAGAGAAGTACAAATTAAAACAACACTGAAATGCCATTTTTCACCCATCGTGGTGGCAAATTTTTTTTTAATATGACAACATATTCTGTCTACAAAGTTGTGGAGAAAGAGCCATGCTCATACATTGCTGGTAGAAATGCAAATCGGAATAACTATCTGAAAATAAATACAGTAATACCAACACAACCTACCCCTGAGAGCCCAGGATCCCCTTGTAGGCATATACCCTGAAGATATATAAATGCCAACAACACAAAATAAATATGGACATTGTAGCTGGGATGGCAACTATAAAATACTGCAAATAGCATAAAAAACTAGTGGGACTGAGCAACTGAGTTTTCCATTTTAATTTACGTAACCATACACGGCTGGTGGCTACCACACTCAACAGCACAGGCCCAGAGGCACTTTTCAACTTCCTAAGGAGTGTGAGTCCAAGCCCAGCACGAAACTGCAGCTGAGAGTTTACAATGTTAAGCAGACAGTCTCCTGTGTCCCCATGGCTGGGATACAGTTTCGGATGTTCAGGAAGGGCCAAGGAAGTATCAGTGTTCTACTCTGGATCCCGATGGATCACACCCTATAAGTACTGGAGAACTAGAAATATGGCAGTCTTTTTGAAATCTGAAATAGCTCAATCCCCATATGAAAAAGGTGGGGGCACAGCAGAACAAGAGTGGAAATCACTTTACATAACACTGATTTTCCATCAGAATCATTGGATAAATGACAACCGGATCTTGACTGATAGTAGGAATTTATAATTAAAAGCAGCAAAAGTGTTACCCACTTAGTTGTGCTTGATTCTTTGTGACCCCATGGACTATAGTCCATGGAATTCAGCAGGCAAGAATACTGGAGAGGGTTGCCCTGCTCTCCTCAAGCAGATCTTCCCGTCCCAGGGATTGTACCCAGGTTTCCTGCACTGCAGGTGGATTCTTTACTATCTGAGTCACTGCGGAAGCTCTAAGTGATGGAAAGGGCCTTGAACATCCTCAAAGAACATAAAAAGGCATGAAAGAAACGGACAGAGTGAAAAGGTGAGTCGTGTGAGTAAACAAGTGCCTTCGTGGAGGGAAATGAGGCTGAAGAGGCAGACTACAAGTAGACCCCAAAGAACTTTCTACACCACTTAGCACAGCCCAACATTTACCCTGCAGACAATGACAGGTCACCAGAGACTGCGCACAGATCATGATATGAACAAATTTGCATTACAGAAAGATAATACTGATAGAAACAGAGACAAGGCAGACTAGAAAGGAAGAGCACAGCAAAAACTTTGTTCTCTGCTTTGATGTTGACAAATTTCAACAAAAACAAATGGCTGTATGTTTTATTCAAAAGGCCATGCTAAATTGCCAAGTAAAAACAACAAAAAGCTGACTATATACAAAGGATTTACAAGACTCTATAAAGAAGAAGGATCAGAAACAAGATTACTGGAAAGAATTTAAAGTCACTTCTTTCTTCCTCATAAAACATTCATATTCAATCCATCCTGCTTCTCACACAGCATTCTGCTGTCATAAGCAACCCACCCCTGGCTCACAGTACCCCACCTCAAACTTAAAATCAGAACACTAAGTGGAAGGCGCTTATGAGAAGACGGAAAACTTTACATAGGCAATAAACAGAGACATTTCTGACAAACAAGCCTTCCAGAAACCAAAAACTGAGAGCTTAAGTAAGCAATGCTTTCCTTTCTGTCTTTATTACACTGGTCTATGACCATACACCTTAGAGGACTTCAGCTTGCTAACAGGTAGTATGAGAAGAACATCCAGTTAGAATTTAGGACTGGAGGAGGCCTTCAAGGGCTTCTGCTCAAAGCACAACCTGAGGCTTTAACTCTCACTACAAAGTTAGTGTCTCAAAGGACTATGCCATTCTGCTTGAGTCCCTCCAATGGAAAGGGAGCCATTAATCCCTTAAAACAGCATATTTTATTCATGGCTAAATTAAGAGGTTATTTATATTACAAAAGTATGCCTCGTTTAAGAAAACAACTTACCACCAGTGAATCTGAACAAGTATGTGAGCCCTGTAGAAAGACAGATACACAACTAGACAGACAGGTAGATCTGTCTTAAGCAAATGTAAGAGTTATTTAGAATAATCAAAAGATCTCCTTATGAGATCCTAAAGAAGTTAATAAATATTTTGAAGGTCTTCAAGGGCAGAAATCTTTTCTTCTTCTATTGGTATTATAGTAAAGCACAAGAGTTAAGAACATAGCTAGGAAATTAGAAAATTTATGTTCAAACCTAAGTTCCTCTCCTTAGCTTGACCTTGGGCAACTGCCTAACCATTACAATATTAATATAATAAACATATCTACCTCCTAGGATTGTTATAAAGATTAAATAAGTTAATACTCGAAAAGTGCCTGCCTATAGTAAGAATTCATTATCTTTCAACTATTAAGACTTTTTTGTAATGCCTTTTCCACAATGTAATAGAAAGTCAATACACTTTGAGTATATCAATCAAGATAAACATCATTTGATGAACTTTCAAAATATTTTTGGACTCAATTTATAAAACATTTTTAAAGAATAAAATGGCAACCGCTTCTTCTGCTTTGAAGAAAAATTCCTTGCAAGGCCGAGTATTACAAATTTTATAAATAAAAAATAATTCTTAAGGGGAAAATGTACAGAGATTTTGAAGACCTTTCTACTTACATCAGGCTTGGAATGCTGAAAAATCTTCAGAGGTAACTTTAAGTCCCCTTTTGCTAGAGTTACTAAATATTCCTTTAGCAGCTCATTAGCCACTCCAGGAGACTGCTTCTCACAGCGATGAAGAAAGGGAACCATCCACTGGTAGGCACTTGTCACATACTTGTCCTCAGAACACTGAAAATGCATTTCACCAAAACACACACATGTTAAGTTAAATATTAAAACCTGGTAATAACAGACAAGTCATAAAGATCAAAGATAACCAGACTAACAAACAATGAAAGCCAACACTTTCTCAAACAGACACTCCAGTTCATGCCTCATAAGGACCCAAGAGGCAGCAGGAGAATCACCTGCTGTCTGGGGCTGGCAGAGTCAACAGCCAGAGCACTGTAGCTCACCTCCTTAGTGCCAGGAACACACTGGAGGGCCCTCACAGCCCAAGCCCAGCATAATGACAGGTTTAGAAGCATGATTACTAGAATGACAGCTACCTTAAAT
>SJYC01055567.1:0-22831 GCA_006408675.1 Madoqua kirkii | reverse complement strand
GGGGGGAGGGCGGGGGGGCGCAGTCATTTATAGATAAGCATGAATGAAGGGCAAAGAAGGTACAAAACCAGCCAAAAAGGTTTCGGACGTCTTCAGGAATCTATTCATAAAATTCAGGTTTGTTTTTTTTTAAGTCAAGAAGCCTTCTTTTATTGACTAAGTTCTCTGGTTTGAAGGCTACTATATCTTTTGGCTTTGAGATACACATTCATCAAAGTACACAGGGAACACTTAAAAGAGAAGCTTTGAAAATCAAACCTACACTATTCATCAATAATCTTAGTTTTTCAATGTCTTTCATCTGCTGCAGTTCTTTCAAGGTTAGGGTTAAATCACACCCAGCTTCATAAACCAGTGCTTCCAGAGTAACCAAATTATCACAGAGAACCAGCAAGCCAGGAATATTCCGCTCCATTCCAAGTCGAATAAGCGATAATGCACAGTCAACCTAAAAGGGAAAGGAGACAGTACATCTCTGAGTTTTATGTCTTTCTTTCACATATTTTCTAAAGTAAAAGCTCCAGTATAGAATCTAACTCTTTGGTTATTTTATATAAAATCATATTATCACTAATATTCTTATTTAGTACAAAAACATTAGACTTCTTTACAAAATATACTAGCACCAAACTGACTCAACAGAATCAAATAACCTACAAGAAATACTGAAAATAAAAATAAAAGACAATCATCTTCAATTCATAGAGCATTACAGTTTCCAGAGCTGTTTTACATGTATTTGCCTACTTAGTTCTCAAAACATTAACAAGCTTGAGGGGGAGAAGGAGGAGGGGCATAGATATTAACAATAAGTGATAATGGGCTTCCCCTGGTGGCTCAGTGATAAAGAGTCTGCCTGCAGGAGATGCCGGTTTGATCCCTGGGTGGGGAAGACTCCCTGGAGAAGGAAATGGCAACCCACTCCAATATTCTTGCCTGGGAAATCCCATGTACAGAGGAGCCTGGCAGGCTACAGTCCATAAGAGTCACAAGAGTCAGATACAACTTAGTGACTAAACCACCACCAACTCACAGATAAATGTGAAGTTAATCTGTGTTCATTAGGCCATTCTACCCCCCAAAGAACGTTTTGCTTCCATATTCCTGTTCAGTACCTCTTCTTTCACAATGCCACCCATATAGATGACATTTAATAAATACTTGATGAATAACTAACTCTGGGAGACGCTTTCTCTGTCTCTATACAACTATTCAGACCTTCTTAGAGCAAAACAATTGTCCGATAGATGCTCAACATACAGCAATTTCATTCCTATCACCTAATCAGATTTATAAAATGACATATTCTCATTGACAGCAAAATCATCTAATGCTGCCTTAACCCATAGTGCCTTATACTGCTCCTTACTTACTCTTTTACTCCTAGGATAACAATTACTTACTGAGGACCTACTAGGAACTGAGTACCATTCTAAATGTTAGGAACATAAAACTGAGTAAACTGAGGTCTCTTCTTTCAAAGAGATCTCCATCTCATAGGGAAATACAACCTGGTAAATTAATGACTGAAGTGGAGTGAGGCTGTCTGGGATCTCAAAGAAGAGGGCATGCAGCCCACCCTAAGAGTCATAAAGCCTCCCAAAGGAGAGACCACTTAAAATGAGTTTTAAAGAATCAGTGGATACTAGTAAGTGAAGAAAGAAGAAGGGCAGGAGATCAGCATGAAAGGGAGAGATGCATGAGTGTTGTGGAAGTACAATCAGTTTCATAAACTGAAAAAAAAAAAGTATGAAGTGAAGGGATGAAAAACAAGGCTAGAGTAGCTGGGAAGAATCGGATAAAATAGAACATCATTTGTTAAGCTAAGGAGTTTGCAGTTTATCTTGAAATGCAAATCTGAAGGATTTTTGACCAAGGCATGTCATAAACAGGCCTATACTTTGGAAAGAATATTCAGTAAGTGTTTACTGAATTAATGACAAATTAAATATGAAAGAACTGGAAATGGACTGGACTGAAATAAGAAAACTAGTTAGGAGAACAGTGAGTACTAGCATCAGAAGACTCTCCGCTAGTGACAAGAATAGCCTCCAGGGGACAGCAATATTTAAGGGACAAGTCAAAGACTCTGAGCCACATGGAGGAGAGGATTGTGAATGGCTCATACAGAGACACAGAAGAGAGTGAAATGATATCACAGAAGCCTCAGGGGAAGACCACGCAGGGAAGAAGGGGCAGTGGTGTCAAAGGACAAAGCTCCTAAACAACAAATGAAGGGCATCTGCCATTAAAAGGCTAACAGGGGTCCTTACTGATGGTATTTCCATGGAGTGGCAGGAGCAGCCAACACCGGGAAATGAGGAGCAAACACCGAGAAAGTGATTACCAGGAGCGGGGTGGCTGTGTCCGAGTCGAGCTGTGATGGAAAGAAGGCAGCTAAAACAGAAGCCAGGAAGAATATATGCATACAAAATAGTAATGACTTGAACTTTATGTTCAAAAAAGGTTAGGGGGAGAAGGTGGGTAATAGACCAGAGGTTGAAGATAAGAGGACAGACAGAGAAAGTGAATGCTGGTACAATCCTGAGCAGCAAGTGAGGAGTGAAGAACCTAGAGGGCTGGGGAGGAAAGAAGTTCCAGAGAATAAAAGAAGAGGAACCTCTTCCTTTGAGAAAGCTGGAAAGAGTAGGGCAAATGGAGATGATTTCTCAACTTCCTTCATGAAATACTAAGCACAGTCATTGCTGAAAACAATGAGGGATGCACTGGTGAGAGAAAAGAGCAAAAAGGGAGGAGAGGAAACAATCACAGTACAGAGAAAAAAACTTCAAGCAGTATTACAGACCCACCCAAAGCCCTTCTAAGACTCAGGAGCTGACAGATAAGGAACTTAAAAAACGAGAAGAAGAAGAAGAACTGCATGTTCAATTGAAAAGAGTGGTGCAAATAAACATAAGGAGGAAAACTACCGGCAGAGAAGGCATAAGGCAAAAGAGAAGGGATCTGGCAATACCCCAACAAAAGCCCATTTAATGTGAGAAAGGCCACATCTACCTGTATACCAATTAAAAAAAACAACAACAAAAACTCAGAAAATCTCAGAAGGTGTGAAGAAACCTGATGCACTCAAATACAACTTTGTTCAAGCACAACTTTGACATGCTTGAACACGCAGCATATCAGCGATCTGAAGCTAAACCATTCTGTGATCCAGATCTGGGTTTCTAATACGAAGTTTGAATTGGTTGCTTTCCAAAATATTTACCAAAGTAAAAATGCTTGAAAATCAAATTACTGAAACCTTAAAGCAGGATCTATTACAACTTACATAATTATACCACATACCCCAAGCCCTTACCAGATAAACGTCACCCTAAATGTACACATTTTCGTAAACCAACAAACAAGTTTTCAAAAGCCAAACAGGCACAAAGGAAGACGTATCAATTAAATCTCTAAAAACGAAAAAGATAAAACTGTGTCAGATACCACTTCAATTATAGCACAAACCACAGGAACCACTGATACATAAAACAAAGCTAAAGAACAGTATCTCAATTATGAGCGCGTCTAAATAACTAAACGGATGAAAGAAACTGCACAGCCAACTAAATAAAGCATCACCAAGTCACTTTCTTCTCTTTATAATTATTCTTAATCACTAAAACAGAAATCGAGAGGTCTAGAAATTATAATTAGACTTCAAAATTTTATATATATTTCAGAAACTGATATGTTTTTCCGCTTTTGTTTTTAATAGACTTCATGTTTTAGAGCAGTTGTAGGTTGACAGCAAAAATGAGCAGCAAGTACAGAGACAGCCTATATTAACCCTGCCCTCACCCGTACGCAGCCTCCTGCATCAATAGTCCCCACCATGGAAGCGCGCTACAGTCAATGAACCTCTACTCACACACCATTATCACTCAGTGTTCACCATTTACATGAGGGTTCATCCTTGGTGTTTCCTTTCGGTGGATTCGGACAAATGTATGACAGATACCCATCATTATGGTAACACAGAGAGTATTTTCACTGCCTTGAAAATCTTCTGTGTTTTGTCTATTTATCCCTCCACCACCAGTCTCGGCCAAGCACTGAACTTTTTACTGCCTCCATCACTTTGCCTTTTCCAGAATGTCACACACCCGGGACCAAACAGTACGCACCCTTTTCAGACTGGCTTCTTTAACTCAGAATATGCATTTTAGGTTTTTCCACTGCTTTTCATGATTTGACTGCTCACCTCTCTTTTAGAGCTGAGTAATACTTCACTGTGTGGATGCACCACTGTATTTATCCACCTGTCCACTAAGACATCTTGGTTCATCAATTGTAACATATCACTCAAAAGAAAGATATTAATAACAGAGATAACTACTGAATGGGTGGGAGGATGAGGGGAATTAATGGCAACTCTCTACAATTTTTCTATAAACCGAAAATGTCTCTAAAAAATAAATTATTAATAAAACAACCAAATAAAGAAGATAAGTGTAAAAAATAATTTAGTTTGCACTCCAGTATAGGTCTTTTCCTTTGTTAGTGTTATTTTTTAAACCCCTGAATAAATATTTTGCAACTCTTAATTTCAGTCATTAAACACTAAAATTGGTATTGGCAGAAAAACAGACATACAAATCAATAAAAACAGAATTGAGAGTCTAGAAATAAACCCACATATACATGGACAATTAATTTACGGCAAAGAAGCAAAGAACAGACAATGGAGAGAGGACAGTCTCTTTAATAAATGGTGTTGGGAAAACTGAACAACCACATGCAAAAGAATGAAAAAAGACTAGTATTTCATACAAAAAAAATCAATTCAAAATGGATTAAAGACTTGAATGTACGACCTGAAACTCTAAGACCTTTAGAAGAAAACAGAGGCAGAACATTCTTTGATTATCAGTCTAGCAAAATCTTTCTAGATCTATCCTCAGGCAAGGAAAACAAGAGAAAAAACAAATTAGTGGAACTATATCAAAACTAAAGATCTCTGCAAGCAAAGGGAACCATCAGCAAAATGAAGAGGCAACCTACCAAATGGGAGAAGATATTTGCAAATCACTTATCTGATAAAGGGTTAATATCCAAAATATATAAAGAACTCATACAAATCACCACAAAAAAAAAACAAAAACATGATTAAAAAACAGGCATTGGAGCTGAACAGACATTTTCCAAAGAAGACATAGATGCTCAACAGGCATGTGAAAAGATGTTGAAAACCATTAAAATTAGGCAAAAGCAAATAAAAACCACAGTGAGATATCACTGCATACTCAAAACAATGGCCACTGTCAAAAAGGCAAGAAATAAGTGTTACATCTAGAAGTTCAGCAAAAAACCACAAAGTGCTCCAACAAAACTGGTTCAAACAAAATCCCTTTTCTCATAACTCAGAGACAACAGTCAACTATTGGTATTAGCTGACAATAGTCAACTATAGGTATTTATAAATTCCTATAAATCAAATGATGACTGTGTTCTTACAAGGGAATTATCTACATGGTATACAACCTATATTTGCCTATACAAACTACAAAAATTGCACCTCTTCAACTCACTTGATAACTTTCATCAATTATTACCAGGTTGAGTTTCTCCTGAATCAGCAAAGTAATAATGCCTTTGCTTAACCTGATCCCTATGAACTGGTCATTTACAGAGAGATGCAGGATATTGGTTTAAGACTACAGTTTTTAATGGGAGCAGTACTGTCCACCAGAGGGTGTACTGAAACTTAGGAGGCAGTTTTGCCTTTCCTAAGTATTAGTGGAACTTGTACCATTAAATGGGTGGAAGACAGAAGGCCAGACATCCCGAAGTGTGCAGGGAAGTCCACACAACCACCTCACCCCAATTCCTGCCTACCTTCTCAAATATCCTGAAAAAAAAAAAAAAATTACCATGAGTTAATCACATTCCATTTGTGCTGTTTAATTCAGCAATATCCCTCAATCTATCAGCAAATGTCAGCTGTCTTGTTCAAAGTGATTTCTCACAGACTTCAGTCACTTTTTTCAGTGTACTCATGATGAAGCATTTATAGATTTAGTTATCACAGTTAAGTCACTGTGTTAAATTTTTGGAGACTGTTTATGTGAATGAGATATGTCCATGATTCTCACATCAGGATAACAAGAGGTATACAGTATTATAAGGAAGTAAATAGCATTACAAAAAATACTATGGATCTGAGAATTGAGAACCACTTTTTCAGATTACTTAATCTTGCTTTCAGTCATTAAGATCTGTGCAGCTGTCCATTTTTATATGGACTTCATAAGAAAGACTGTGCAGAGATCTGGATTCTATCTGGTTCTGCCAGTTCACTTTCTCCTCTGTGAATCTTAGTTTGTCTACCTATAACATAGAAAATCAGACCAGAATCTCTCCAGAGATTCTTTTTATTCTGGTATCTTAGAATTCTAAACATTTTCAAATGTTCTCAGTCGTCTTCAAAAACCTGAAAAAGTCACCCATATATATTCTTGGCCACTTCAAAAAAGCTGGATCTATAATAATCCCATCAGCTCCAGAAAATACTTCAATTCTATGAATACTACAAACACGAATTAGACTAAGCAGAAATTCAAGAAGGCTATCAAATGGAGACACAGGGCCACGCCAGACACACTGACTAGAAGTGTAAATGAAAGGGTTTCTTCCTTCCTACACTGCAACTGCTCTTCAGACCTTCTGGAATAGTCCTTCAAATGAAAATCTGATCTTAGGACAGGAAGTCCAAAGCCAAGACTACAAGTAGAATGAAAAAGACATCCACTGGCCAGACCCTGGATGAGATTTCAAGGGGCATCCTGCCATTCTTTGCTCCAAACTGTCAACTTCTATCCACCAGGATGAAGACAACCTTTGCTTCCATTTGCAGAGAACTCAATTAGCGGAATTTTAATGGTCTCTCCTGGATGACTTTCTTTGTTACAACTGACTCTAGTAAGATCTAAGCCCATGAAAAAAACAAGGTACTGGAAAGGTAGGGAGCAAGCAGATTCAGAGTCACCAGGTCTATTAATGGAAGAGATTCTCTTTTAGATCTCCTAAGCTTCGGTACTTCCCTAGTGGCTCAGTAGTTAAAGAATCCGCCAGCAATGCAGGAGGCCTGGGTTTGATCCCGGTGCTGGGAAGATTCCTCTGGAGAAGGGAATGGCTACCCACTCCAGTATTCTGGCCTGGAGAATTCCATGGACAGAGGAGCTTGGTAGGCCACAGTCTGCGGGGTTGCAACAAGTCAGACACGACTGAACAACCTTCTCAAACTCACAAATTTCGGTGTAACCCTCATCTCTCTCTTCCACATCCCTCTCTGATGAAGTTGGGACACATCTCAGCTCCATAGGAAACTGAGAGAAATTATGTCTTGGATTTCAGAGAAGCAATAGAAACAAAAGTTCAAACAGGGTTCCTGTTTGAAAAGCAAAGTCATCATCAACTACATTTCTGCAACGTGACAGAGGACTAATCAAGCATTTCAATGTTGATAAAAAATCTCTTAAATCAAAATGCTATGAAGCCTATTAAGCTTACATGGAAAATCTGTATCAGTGTGTACATACTGTGCAGCTATACAGAAAGATATTTTAACAACTTTTCTTGTATATATTTGCTCTTTAGCAATCAAAAACAAAAAACACACAAAAGCTTCTGAAGCAAAAAATAAAAAAACAGACACTGAGAAAACACCCATTACACCCCTGCAAACTGTGCACATGATCTCTGGCTCTGCTGTTTGCAGCCAGAACACACACTGAGCGCTGAGCACCTGACCCAGCACTGTGGCCTCACCTGCCGGGCGTAATGCTCTATTTCCTCGGCTCTGCTCCGGTACCAGTCCATTACCTCCTCCACTGTCAGCCGGCAGCTCCGATACTTCAGTAGCTCGGGCTGTGCGGTGTATAGGAACTCACTTTCATCCGGAAGACTAGGCTCAACCACCGTTCTGCAGAGGACAGAAAGAACAATAAATAACTGGTTGAAATGCTGGGGGAGATGAGTTTATGAGAGAGAAAGAGAGGGAGACAGAGATAGGGAGAGAGCAGTTATTAAGACTGGTAGGATACATGCATGTATGTATCTATGTGTGGACACACTTGTGGGAGGGTGTGTTTGTGAGTGTTTTCCTATATGCATGGGCACACAAGATAAATGGGAAATTTGCAGGACACTTTAGTTTCCTATTCAGTTCAGTTCAGTCCCTCAGTCATGTCCCACTCTTTGTGACCCCATGAATCGCAGCATGCCAGGCCTCCCCATCCATCACCAACTCCGGGAGTTCACTCAGACTCATGTCCATTGAGTCAGTGATGCCATCAAGCCATCGCATCCTCTGTCGTCCCCTTTTCCTCGTGCCCCCATTCCCTTCCAGCATCAGAGTCCTTTGCAATGAGTCAGCTCTGCACATGAGGGCTTTAGCATCATTCCTTCCAAAGAAATCCCAGGACCAATCTCCTTTAGAATGGACTGGCTGGATCTCCTTGCAGTCCAAGGGACTCTCAAGAGTCTTCTCCAACACCACAGTTCAAAAGCATCAATTCATTCGGTGCTCAGCTTTCTTCACAGTCCAACTCTCACATCAGCACATGACTACTGGAAAACTACAGCCTTGACTAGACGGACATTTGTTAGCAAAGTAATGTCTCTGCTTTGCAATATGCTATCTGAGTTGGTCATAATTTTCCCTCAAAGGAGTCAGTGTCTTTTAATTGCATAGCTGCAGTCACCAACTGCAGTAATTTTTGAGCCCCCCAAAATAAAGTCTGACACTGTTTCCACTGTTTCCCCATCTATTTGCCATGAAGTGATGGGACCAGATGCCATGATCTTTGTTTTCTGAATGCTGAGCTTTAAGCCAACTTTTTCACTCTCCTCTTTCACTTTCATCAAGAGGCTTTTTAGTTCCTTTCACTTTCAGCTATAAGGGTGGTGTCATCTCCTTTTAGTTCTCCCAATTAAAAAAAAAATCAGAATAGACAGTATATTAAAAAAAAAAAAAACTATGCCCCAAATAAATCAAGTATTAAATAAAATCAGACTCACCCTCGGTAGCTTTAAAATGCACACGGCGGCGTAACTGCCACAAGCCAACTAAATCGCAATGACTACGGTGGTCAGCCAGACCTCGTTTAGTAAAGACACCCCAAGGTGATTCTGGGCCAAATGTAAATTAAGAAGCTTTGTTTCCCAACTTCATAAAAATAAGAAGGAATATGTCTTATTTATGTTGCTAATATAACTTTAGTAGGTATCAGCAACATAGTAATGCACTGATATTTGCAAAATTAGGAACTACTCTATACTACCTGCCAACAGGAGGGGAAAAGAAACAACATTAAAGGAAGGTACACAGGGAACACATCACAGGGACCATGAATTATGAGGCGTTTTTACGAGATGATGCTGGCCAACTCCCTTCAATGGTTAAGAACTAAAAAAGAAAAAAATAACAACTTAAACTAAGATATTTCAGATATAAATAGGGGGAAGCATCATGTTCCATTAGGTCACTCATCTAAAGTAAGTCTGGGGTGAGTTGCCATTCCTTTCTCCAGGGGATCTTTCTGACTCAGGAATCAAACCCAAGTCTCCCGCATTGCAGGCAGGTTCTTTACCACTGAGCCACCAGGGAAGTCCCTAAAGTAAGTCAGTAAATAACAAGTGGTATAATTATTACTAATATAAGGAAATGTGCTTTGGAGTCAGCACTGAAATGCAATTCTATTACTGAAAGTTGTGAAATCTTGCAAAAATTAGTTAAAACTAGTCTAAGATTCTAATAGATAGAGTGCCTGATGAACTATGGAATGAGGTTTGTGACACTGTACAGCAGACAAGGATCAAGACCATTCCCATGGAAAAGAAATGCAAAAAAGCAAAATGGCTGTCTGGGGAGGCCTTACAAATAGCTGTGAAAAGAAGAGAGGTGAAAAGCAAAGGAGAAAAGGAAAGATAGAAGCATCTGAATGCAGAGTTCCAAAGAATAGCAAGAAGAGATAAGAAAGCCTTCTTCAGTGATCAATGCAAAAAAATAGAGGAAAAGAACAGAATGGGAAAGACTAGAGATCTCTTCAAGAAAATTACAGATACCAGGGAACATTTCATGCAAAGATGGGCTTGATAAAGGACAGAAATGGAATGGACCTAACAGAAGCAGAAGACATTAAGAAGTGGCAAGAATACATAGAAGAACTGTATAAAAAAGATCTTCACGACCCAGATAATAACAACGGTGTGATCACTCATCTAGAGCCAGACATCCTGGAATGTGAAGTCAAGAGGGCCTTAGAAAGCATTACTAAGACAAGGCTAGTAGAGGGAATGGAATTCCAGTGGAGCTGTTTCAAATCCTGAAAGATGATGCTATGAAAGTGCTGCACTCAATATGCCAACAAATTTGGGTAACTCAGCAGTGGCCACAGGACTGGAAAAGGTCAGTCTTCATTCCAATTCCAAAGAAAGGCAGTGCCAAAGAATGCTCAAACTACTGCACAATTGCACTCATCTCACATGCTAGTAAAGTAATGTTCAAAATTCTCCAAGCCAGGCTTCAGCATACGTGAACCATGAACTTCCTGATGTTCAAGCTGGTTTTAGAAAACGCAGAAGAACCAGAGATCAAATTGCCAACATCTGCTGGATCATGGAGAAAGCAAGAGAGTTCCAGAAAAACATCTATTGCTGCTTTCTTGACTATTCCAAAGCCTTTGACTGTGTAGATCACAATCAACTGTGGAAAATTCTGAAAGAGATGGGAATACCAGACCCCCTAACCTGCCTCTTGAGAAATCTGTATGCAGGCCAGGAAGCAACAGTTAGAACTGGACATGGAACAACAGACTGGTTCCACATAGGAAAAGGAGTACGTCAAGGCTGTATATTGTCACCCTGCTTATTTAACTTCTATGCAGAGTACATCATGAGAAACGCTGGACTAGAAGAAACACAAGCTGGAATCAAGATTGCTGGGAGAAATATCAATCACCTCAGATATGCAGATGACACCACCCTTATGGCAGAAAGTGAAGAGGAACTAAAAAGCCTCTTGATGAAAGTAAAAGTGGGGAGTAAAAAGTTGGCTTAAAGCTCAACATTCAGAAAACAGAGATCATGGCATCCGGTCCCATCACTTCATGGGAAACAGATTGGGGAAACAGTGAAAACAGTGTCAGACTTTATTTGAGAGGGCTCCAAAATCACTGCAGATGGTGACTGGAGCCATGAAATTAAAAGACACTTACTCCTTTGAAGAAAAGTTATAACCAACCTAGATAGTATATTCAAAAGCGGAGACATTACTTTGCCCACTAAGGTCCACTAGTCAGGGCTATGGTTTTTCCTGTGGTCATGTATGGATGTGAGAGTTGGACTGTGAAGAAGGCTGAATGCCGAAGAATGGATGCTTTTGAACTGTGGTGTTGGAGAAGACTCTTGAGAGTCCCTTGGACTGCAAGGATCCAACCAGTTCATTTTGAAGGAGATCAGCCCTGGGTGTTCTTTGGAAGGAATGATGCTAAAGTTGAAACTCCAGTACTCTGGCCACCTGATGAGAAGAGTTGACTCACTGGAAAAGACTCTGATGCTGGGAAGGATTGGGGGCAGGAGGAGAAGGGGATGACAGAGGATGAGATGGCTGGATGGCATCACTGCCTCAATGGACATGAGTCTGAGTGAACTCCGGAAGCTGGTGATGAACAGGGAGGCCTGGCGTGCTGCGATTCATGGGATCTCAAAGAGTTGGACACGACTGAGTGACTAAACTGAACTGAAGATTCATTTTATTCATATCAAAAATGGGCAATAATACCATGCAACAATTTTCAAATTAATATAAATAAATTATGCAGAGAATATTGTCTGGCACAGAGTAGGTGCTTAACTTTTATTTACTTAGGTCTAGTTTTTTCATTGGAATTATTAGCTGTTCTAGTATCTGACCATACCCAAAGCTCACAAATATTGGGTGTTTTACCCACATGTCTTAGACAACCTACTGTAGTTACAACTGGGTAGTCATTTAACTAGTTTCACAACTGTCATTAACATCTGACCTGTGATTCCTCCTCATCTCTGACACAGAACAGTCACACCCAATCTCCTGAAATCTTCCCATTTCAGGGGAAAAATACCCACAAGCAACTTAAGAGTTCCTTTGAAATTTTTTTCAGACCTTAACTTACTGCACTCTCAGCATTGTGAATTTGAACATTTTCTCCTTCTAGAAACATGCTTTCTCCCATTCAGCATGCCATACCATTATGCCATACTGTCAGATCATGCATGTCTCATCTTTCTGGCCGCTCCTTTTCACAGTCATCTTTGCTAGACTCTCCTCCCAGAGCTGACTGCTAAATACTACCTCTTCCAAATTCTCCAGCTCTCCTGTCTTCTCACTGTATTCTCTGTAGGTCTCCTGGTAGACTCTGCAATATAAAGTCACAACCATATTTTCATGCCTAATCCAGACTTCACTTGAAAGCACCAAAATTGTCCTTCTATTTGCTCTCGGGCATTTCAAACGCGACAAGGTCAAAACTGAATTCACGCTATCTCAAGGAAATAGTTATCTTTCTTAAAACAGAAACGATTTGTATAGCCTGTCATCTACCTTAAAATATTCTAGCCTCCTCTTGGTGCCAGTGTCCCTTCTGTCCTGTACACTTCAACAATACAGGTCTTATTTTCAGTCCTTTAAGGGGCCCTCGCCTTGAGCCTCCCAAATGTTCTTCCCTCTCTTAAAACACTCCCTTCCCTCATAAGCCAAACTCACCGTCCACTGAGCTAAGTCTTATTCATCCTTCGAATCTCAGATTTCACGTCACTTCCTGTGGAAAACCCTCCTTGATCTCCACCAAGTTTGGGTCTCCCAGTGGCCCTTGTACTTCACTTTCATAACACTCATCAGATTAGTAATTTATTGCAGAAGCATCTTTCCTGCTAGATGATACACTTCACGCATACAGAAATGGCATGTTTTCCTTCCTTCAGTATTCTTGAATCAAGCAGAGGACAGAATTACAGCAGACCCTTGAGCGACATGAATTTGAACTGTGTAGGTCCACTCACATACAGGTTTTTTTTCTGACAGTAAATACTACAGTACTACACCACCCATGGGTGGCTGAATCCATAGATGGGGAACCTCAGGTATGGAGGGAAGATGGATTATAATTCATAGGCACACTTTTGACTTCACAGAGTGTCAGGCCCCACTAACCCCTTTGTTGTTCAACGGGCAGCTATAAATGAAAAAGCACAAGGTATCCCATAACCTCACTTGCAGATACAGAGAATCGCCAGAGGTGGAAGGTGCAAGGTGGGAGAAATGGTTAGGGGGTAGAGGAGAGGCAATAAAATGGATGAATTAAAAAAGAAATGTCCTGAAAATCTGTATCAGCTTCAAAAACATCTTCACTTCTGTCAGCCTTTTCCTAGCTTTTCCTTTTTACAGTTTTAAGAGTCCCGGCACAGCAAGTTTAGCTTACAATTTAGCTTACTGTTGTCTGAGAAGAAGTGCCCTTATTCCTTCTTATCTCCTTCCCAGAATCATAAAAAGGCACAGGCTAAGGAGAACTGGGAAGCATCACGTGACTAAAACAGGGTTCTCCTCAAAAAGCACCATCTTAAACTGAGGACCACACACCTTCCCTCCTACTGTATCCATTGGCATCAACCTCTCACCTTTTTCAACTTACCTCCATCTTCAATCTCTCATTACCTATGCCAACTGTGGATTTCTAGTTAAATATGGCTGATACATACCATGCATTAAGCTCCACTCTTTCCAGAAATTACAAAATGACGGTAAAAGATGAAAGGGGAGTAGGGGTCACATAAATGCTCAAAAAGGAAAGGAGCATATGCAGCAAAAGAAACGGAACCACTGTCGTCCTCTGAGGCAAGTCCACAGATAATGGCCAGGACTAAAAACATCAAAAAGTAGCTATACAATCCTGTTACTCAGAGACTGGAGTAAGCAACAGAACAATCCTTTAAAAGAATTCAAAGTAGGTTGCTTCAGGAGAGCAGGATACAAAAAAAAGGGAAACAAAGGAGTATGGTTTTTGTTTTTTTTAACAAGATTTGCAGAAAATCTTAAACTTTTAATCTATTTGCAACTACACAGAACTTTAATAAAAATTTTTTAAAAAGTTAAAAGCACATAACAGCAAAAACCCAGGGTATCTGATTGCTATTATAATCAAACTCATCAGATTGAAAAAGGTTAACTAGGAGTTAGATAGGCTATGCACTCAGATATCAACAGTGAAAGATAAAAATGAAGGAGGACTGCCAACATCAGTGCCAACAGGAAGAAAGTCCCAAATTTCACTTGCAACAATCACACTACTGCTTAGGGCTTTTATTTATCGTTTATCTGACAGTTCATACACACAGTTTTTTTTTTTAATGTAAAAATATAAGATGATTCATATCAAATGTAAAAATGAGCAATGAGCATTTACCTGACTTTGAGGAGGAAGGCAATAAAGGGATTCAGATGCCCCTTGTTTGGGCTTCAGCCCCACACCTCATCACCTACCCACTTAGGTAGAACCTGATGCCTCAAGGTTCTGAGGCTTTCCACAGTAAAGTCTTACAAAAGTGAAAATTAAAACTGAATCAAGAAAAAAACCGCACACATACCACAATAACAGCTATGAAAAACACATCTGTACATGTCAAAGACTGAAAAGGAATACCTCAGAATGAGAAGAGTTGTTACATAAGGACCACTTGCAGAATAACTCCTTAGAAGCCATTCAATATTTTTTCATTAAATTTTTTAACATGCCTTGAGTAAAGCCAAGCTGTTAAAAAACATCCCTAAAACTCTCAAGCAGGGAGCACCATCAAATAAACTACCACCCACCACACACCACCTGTACTGGGCCTTGTATTCATCCATTCTACAAGGACATGAAGAGCTCTCCCACTGGCTCATTCTTACCTGCACTCCAACGCCTCACACCAGTCTTCATCTCGGTGCTTATGTTCGTGCCAAGGAAGGATCACCAAGGAATCACCGTCATAACTTAAAATTTCAAAAAAAGAACACACATTTAAAAGACACATTAGCTCAATGACTAGAAACAAAAGGACCATAATACAATACCAATCCTATAACCTTAAACCTCCAAGATTTATTTTTATGGTATCTTTAGTATGTGATACATATCATATACAATAGGCAAATAAAAAATACAAAGCTGGTGATTTCTCTTTGATAGTAAAATGGTTCAAAAAGAAAAGGAAAATTCAAAACAAAAAAGTTAACAAGAAAAAACTAAAGGTGGTATGGCTATGCGTTCACTCAAACATTCTAAAATATTTACCAAAACTCCATATTTTATGTTTCTAATGCTAACATAAATGGTCCCCTGCTCTCAAAAAGTGTACAACCTGACTTTCTGTGATCACAGAACTGTTCTCTAACTGGGTTATCCAATACAGTAACTGCTAAGCTACATATATTCATATCACTTGAAATGTGACAGTGATACCAAGAAACTTTTAATACTATTTAATTTTAATTAATTTTATTTAAAATTTAAATAGCTACATGTGGCTGGTGGTGCCTATATGGGACAGCCTAATGGCCAGAAGTGAAGTGAAAGTTGCTCAGCCATGCCTGACTCTTTGCAACCCCGCGGACTATACAGTCCATGCAATTCTCCAGGCCGGAATGTTGAATGAGTAGCCTTTCCCTTCTCCAGGGGATCTTCCAAACCGGGGGACTGACCCCAGGTCTCCCCCATTCCCATTGCGGGCAGATTCTTTACCAGCTGAGCTTCCAGGGACCAGGCTAAGAGGACACAGCTAATAATCAGAGTGAAGAAATAATTCTGCAGGTTAAAAAATATCACCAATAAATGACAGAAGGAAAATGTTAAGAGGCAAAGACAAGTCCTGATTGCATGGTGTTAAGAATAAATTAAAAGGGAGGAATGAAGTAATGACAGTAAAGTAAGACAGCAGAGCAAAGTGCTATGAAGGAAGAGACAAGGAAAGCATAAGCCCACCCGTCTTTTAACCAGCTGTACAGTACTTGGCACATGACTTTCTAAAGTGAAGCACTTCAAACCACGAAAGTAACTTTTAGCTCTAATATTCTGTAAATCTATGAAAACACCACAAACATCCTGAACTAAGAATGAAGACAAAAATTCTAACAAATTTCAATCACCTTGCTTTTATAGTTCAATAAAACATTTTATCTCGTATTTGAGTATCAATGGTAGTACTTTCCTAAAATTTATCATAGCCTCAGAAAAAGGACTGCACTTTTGTATAGTATGAGGTTATGTTTTGCAGTTTCTTATTCTCCTAAGCTATGGAACAAGTCTTACACAAAAATTACTTCATAAGCATTTGGGGAAAAGGTAGGGAGATTAGCCTTTATTTATGTAGATAGGAGCAGAAGACTGCTGGGGGGTTACAAGGAACAGAGAAGCTGTGAAGACCTGGAAATCAGCAGGGCTGATTTATCTATCTACAGCAACATCTATGGGCTTCCCTGGTAGCTCAAATGGTAAAGAGTCTGCCTGCAGTGCAGGAGACCCAGGTTCAATCGCTGAGTTGAGAAGATCCCCTGGAGAAGGGATAGGCTACCCACTCTAGTATTCTGGCCTGGAGAATTCCATAAACTGTACATTCCATGGGTCACAAAGAATCAGAGGGGACTGTTGAAGTTATTATTATCGTTGCAAATTTTCTGAAGTCAAAGTTTCCTGTTAGATATACATAAGAAATTTATTATATTGTTTTTAAAAGAGCATTTTACCCACTTTTTAGCTAGCATGCAATGTCTTAGCAAACCAAAGATACATTTCTGAAGGCATGTGACTTCATGGTTTTAAATTTCAGAGTCATATAGATGATTAATTACAATAGACACCAAAATCACAGTATTTCATTTGTCACCAAGTAAAAAACTATTTTATTTCCTTCCACATCAGTAACTAATACTTTATCACAGACCACTGAATAGGCAGAAAAGAAAACATTTGGATACAACAATGATAATAATGCTCACTCTTCCAAGATAAGAATAAATTGTAGCAATGAACTGAGAAACAAGGGAAAAAAAATTCCAGCAAACTATTACCACCTTTTATAATTAAAGCAGACATGGTTTCATAAGCTACACAAATGTTTTCCAAAAGACTGGGAAAATTTTATCATAAGTTGAGATTTGCATTTTCTCTATAAAATACATATTACATATAAGGATTTGGAGAAGGAAATGGCAACCCACTCCAGTACTCTTGCCTGCCAAATCCCATGGACAGAGGAGCACGGTGGGCTACAGTCCACGGAGTCACAAAGAGCTGGATACAACTGAACGACTGAGCACGCACACACACAGATGAGTTATTTATTAATTTTATTTTTGGCTGTGCTGCGTTTTCATTGTGCAGCGTGGTGGTGTGCAGGCTTAGCTGCTCTGTGGCGTGTGGGATGTCAGTTCCCCCACCAGGGATTAAACCTGAGTCCCCTGCTTTGGAAGGCCGATTCTCAACCCCTGGCCCACCAGGGAAGTCCCAAGCTTGCTCTCTTCTGTTGCAAAGTTTCTGGATAATCGTTTTTGCCCTCCCACTTCAAGTGTAAAAACAAAACTTGTTCCCAGATGGCTGGAAGCTTTCTGTCTTATCTTTCTCATATAAATCGTGCTTTGTCTTTACGCCTTGCCAGCAGTCTGCCTCTCCTTTCAACTCTGATGACTGTCTTCAAGTTAGACCCAGGGCTTTGGAGCCCAAGAAAGAGGAGGGAAGTAGAAAGGGCCGGGGGAGGAGGGGTGGGCAGGGCCACTAGGGAGAGTGGGGAGGGGAGTGTCCAGGATACCTTTTTGAGGGTTCAGCAGCCAAGGCCTTTAAACCAAATCGAGAAAGAAACTGCCCCCAAAGAGTCATGGGGCAGATCTGGCAAAGAGGCTAAGAAAACACCTTTAAACATCCCTTTTGGGATTTCCTGGTGGTCTGTTGGCTAAGACCCCTCACTCCTTATGCAGCGGGCTGGGATTTGTCCCTAGTCAGGGAACTAGATCCCACAAGCCACATATGAGATCACATGCTGCAGCCTAAATGCTACAACTAAGACTTGGTGCAGCCAAATAAATAAATAATGAATTTTTTAAAAATCCGTGTGTTAATGACAGGAAGACTGAGGTCCAGATAGGAGGGGCCATAAAGAAGGGCAAATGTCAAATTCTTTGATTCTGGCTCAGTTAAAATTGGTAGTTGAAATCAAATGATGCAAATTAGAAATATGTGTATCTTATACAAATGATTCTTAGAAAAAAAAAAAGTGAAATAGAGAAAAGATACTCCCTTGGACTTCCCTGGTGGTCCAGTGGTTAAGAATTCTCCTGTCAATGCAGGGAACATGGGTTCAAGCCCTGGTCCCGGAAGGCTCCATATGCCTCAGGGCAACTGAGCCCACAGGACACAACTGTCAAACCCGCCTTGAAGCCCGTGCTCTGCAACAGAGCAGCCGCCGCAGGGAGGGGCCTGAGCCCCACAGCTAGGGAAAGCCCGTGTGCGGCAAGAGTCAGCGCAGCCAAATTAAACGAAAAAATAGACCGGGTCCGCGCTTTACCCTGGTGCTATACTGCCATCTGCTGGAACAGTGTTGTTACAAATAGAAAACACTAGGGCCCCGGTGGCTCACACGGTAAAGAATCTGCCTACCTGTGCAGAAGGCCCAGCTTCGATCACTGGGTAGGGACGATCCCCCGGAGAAGGAAATGGCAACTCACTCCAGCATTCTTGCCTGGGAAGTCCCATGAATAGAGGATCCTGGCAGACTACAGTCCAGGGGATCCCAAAGAGTCGGACATGTCTGAGTGAATGAACACACACATGACCTTTACGGCACCCCCAGACCTGTAAGAGTTGACAGTCCCAAAAGGTGTTCAGTCGCCCGGTCGTGCTCGACTCTTCTCAGACTGCAGCACGCCAGGCCTCCCTGTCCATCACCAACTCCCAGAGTTCACTCAAACTCACGTCCATCGAGTCGGTGAGGCCATCCGGCCATCTCATCCTCTGTCGCCCTCTTCTCCTATCTTTCTCAGCAACAGGGTCTTTTCCCAGCCACAAAAGTTATCTAATGAGAAATCTTGAGAGGACAGATGGTTAACAAAAATGCTTTGAGAATTGCAAAGCCCTGAGGGATTTAGGAGCCTTTATTATCCGTGGTAAGATTGTGAACCATCTGTCCTAAATGGAGAAAAAAAAGATGATCCAGGTGGGATGAATTCTTATTTAACTTAAATCTTTATGTATTCTGTGTCTGATAGTCATGAAAATTCAGTTTGTCTATTTTGTTTGTGGCAAAGGGTCAAAAGCTTTCCCCCACACATTCTACTTTCAGCATTAGCGTGGAAGGTCTTATTACCACCCGTTCAAGGAGCTCTGCCCCTTCCTTGCTGTGTGCTCAGGCAGACAGCTTGCCTGACTCTGTGCCTCGGTTTCCTCATCTGTAAAATGGTGATTCTTGTTGTGAGGAGCCAGCGTGTTCCTGCCTGCAAACAGCCTGACACGCTCAGTATTACTGCACAATGGTTAAAGGCACAGACCTGAGCCAGCTCGGTGTTCAAATTCCAACTCTGCTGCTTGACGGCTATGTGAGCCGGGACACAGAACTTAATCTCTCTGCCCTTCAATTTGCTTCTCTGTAAAATGGGCATCTGTCCATACAAATGAACTTCTCTGTGTAACAGAAACAGACTCACAGGCCTAGAGCACAGCTGTGTGGTTGCCAAGGAGGAGGAAGAGGCGGGGACGGGAGGATTGGGAGTTTGGGGTTAGCTGAGCCAACTATTATATATAGAACGGATAACAAGGTCCTGCTGTATAGCGCAAGGAACGGTATTCAATTCTTGTGATAAATCATAATGAAAAAGAATATGAAAAGAAATGTGTATATATATGTCTACATATATATGTCTGAATCATTTTGCCGTACAGCAGAAATTAACACATTGTAAATCAATTATATATTCTTCAATACATATTTTTAAAATGTGTCTATTCATAGTGTTGGCATAAGAATTAAATGTTAATACATGTAAAGTACTTAGAGCCAGCCATGTAGCAATTCCTTATGAGTTGCCTGACAAGGTCTTCACTTTATAGACGAGGAAACTGAAGTTTGCAAGGAGCCGAGTGTTTCCCTTGAAGGCCTTCCGCAACGCTGGTGGGAGAAACCCCCACAGGTCTGGGCAGACCGCTCTCCAGTCCAGGCTCTCTGCAGGCCAGGCTGGGCGGTGGTCCTCCAGCATCCCTTCCCCGGCTGACTTCTTTCTCCCTATGTCTGCACCCTGCTTCCCTGTTTTTAAAGGGAATGCATTTTTGTTTTTCTAAATATTGGTCCCATGTGTTTTTTGTTGTTGTGGCAAAAAACACGTAACATGCAATTTACCAATTAACTGACCACGCTGTAAAATGCAGGACTCAAGTGCATTTATTACATCCACGACATTGTGAAACTCACGTCGGTCTAGTTCCAGAACATTCCCATCAGTCTTAAAAAACCCTCGCACCCGTTAAGCGGTCAAATCCTCTTCTCTCTTCCCTCCAGCTCCCGGCAACCACTAATCTGATTTCTGTCTCTATGGATTGGCCTCTTCTGGACATTTCTGAGCAATGGAATCACAATATGTGGCCTTTTATGTTCAGCTTCTTCCGTTAGCATCATGTTTTCAAGGGTTCTGTTGTAGCATGGATCAGAACTTCACACCACCCCGCCTTTTTTTTATTTATTTGGCTGCATCAGGTCTTGGTTCTGGTATGTGGTTCTTTCCTTGGGGCACACAGGCTTCCTAGCTGGCATGGGCTTAGTTGCCCTGTGGCATGTGGGATCTATTCCCTGACCAAGAAAAGAACCCAAGTACCCTGCACTGGAAGGTGGATTCTTAACCACTGGATCACCAGGTAAGTCTCAGAACTTCATTCCTTTTTAAGCTCGAGTTAGTATTCTATGCTATGAATAGGCCACACTTTTTATTCGTTCATCCGATTGACGGGCCTTCGGGTCGTTTGTGTGTTTTGGCTACAGTGAAGAACGCTGCTATGATCGTTCATGTACTAGTTTGTGTTTGAACCACCTGTTTCCGCTTCCCTTAGGAATACACCTAGAGGTAGAATTGCTGTGCGTCCGGACTGTGCCTGGGGATGGCAATTCTGCTTAACCTTTATTCAACGGTCTATCACGATGGCTGTGTCGTTTTCCAGTCCCACCACCAAAGGAGGGTTCCTACGTCCCTGTGGGCTGCTGTTTATTTATTTTCTTAAATATTTACTTATTTGGCTGTGCTGGCTCTGTTACGACACTTGGGATCTTTAGTTATGGCATGTAGAATGTAGTTCCCTGAACCAAGGGAGTGTGGAGTCTTAGCCACTGGACCAGCAGGGAAGTCCTTGATGCTGGTTTTTAAAATGCAGGCTGAAAAGCATGAGGCCCCCTTGAAGCTGCCCCTTTAGCCGCCCTGAGACGGACCTTCAGCCCAGCCCTCCTGTCACCCTCCAGCTTCAGCCGCTTCCATCATGTTCATTTCCCAGCTCCTCAAGCTGGCTCCCTCATTCTTTGGGCCCCTAGCCCCGTGATCATGTTAACTCTGGATGTAAGCAGATCTGGGGACCAGATCCTGACTCCTTGCTCAGCGGGTGCTCCGGGCCAGTGGTCTGTTCCCTCACCCTCACCGTGCAAACACCAGGAGGAAACCAGAGGGAATTTCCCTGGGTGCAGGGAAAAGCATTCTAACTCTGACTCAAAAGCCACAGGCAATAGCAGAAAAACCAATCCATTTGATTTCTTAAAAATAGGGAGTCCCCTGGTGAGTGGTTAGGATTCAGTGCTTTCACTGGCAGGGGCCTGTGTTCAATCCCTGCTCAGGGAACTAAGACGCTGCAAGCCTCGCAGCCAAAAATTATTTATGTTGCATGGCAACACCACCACCACCACAACCAAAGTCTAAAGATAAAAATGACAAGTTGGACCATAGGCAATTTTGTGATGTCATTTCTTTTTTTTTCTAACTGCAATACTAGTATAAAAAAAAACTGAGAGAAAATTATTTCCAATATATATCACAAATACAGGGCTTCTCTGGTGGCTCAGTGGTAAAGAATCTGCCTGCAATGCAGGAGACGCAGGAGACTTGGGTTCAATCCCTGGGTTGGGAAGATCCCCTGGAGGAAGAAATGGCAACCCACTTATTCTTGCCAGGGAAATCCCATGGATAGAGCAGCCTCGTGGGCTACAGTCTGTGGAGTCACAAAGAGTTGCACACAACTGAGCCCTCACCACCATCATCACAAGTACAGGGTCACTCATCTCACATGCTAGCAAAGTAATACTCGAAATTCTCCAAGCCAGGCTTCAACAGTATGTGAATCGAGAACTTGATGTTCAAGTTGTTCAAGCTGGATTTAGAAGAGGAAGAGGAACCAGAGATAAAATTGCCAACATCCATTGGATCATAAAGCAAGAGAGTTCCATAAAAACATCTGCTTTATTGACTATGCCAAAGCCTCTGACTTTGTGGATCACAACACATTGTGGAAAACTCTTAAAGAGATGGTAATTCCAGATAACCTTACCTGCCTCCTGAGAAACCTGTATGCAGGTCAAGAAGCAACAGTTAGAATTGGACATGGAACAACAGACTGGTTCCAAATTGGGAAAGGTGTACGTCAAGGCTGTATATTGTCACCCTGCTTATTTAACTTATATGCTGGGCTGGATGAAGCACAAGCTGGAATCAAGATTGCTGGGAGAAATATCAATAACCTCAGATATGCAGATGACATCACCCTTATGGGAGAAAATAAAGAGGAACAAAAGAGCT
>SJYC01055566.1:0-29448 GCA_006408675.1 Madoqua kirkii | reverse complement strand
TTCATGGGAAACAGACGGGGAAACAGTGGAAACAGTGTCAGACTTTATTTGGGAGGGCTCCAAAATCACTGCAGATGGTGACTGCAGTCATGAAATTGAAAGACGCTTACTCCTTGGAAGGAAAGTTATGACCAACCTAGATAGTATATTCAAGAGCAGAGACATTACTTTGCTGACTAAGGTCCGTCTAGTCAAGGCTATGGTTTTTCCTGTGGTCATGTATGGATGTGAGAGTTGGACTGTAAAGAAGGCTGAGTGCCAAAGAATTCATGCTTTTGAACTGTGGTGTTGAAGACTCTTGAGAATCCCTTGGACTGCAAGGAGATTCAACCAGTCCATTCTAAAGGAGATCAGTCCTGGGTGTTCTTTGGAAGGAATGATGCTAAAGCTGAAACTCCAGTACTTTGGCCACCTCATGCGAAGAGTTGACTCATTGGAAAAAGCTCTCATGCTGGGAAGGTTTGCGGGCAGGAGGAGAAGGGGACTACAGAGGATGAGATGGCTGGATGGCATCACGGACTCGATGAACGTGAGTCTAAGTGAACTCAGGGAGATGGTGATGGACAGGGAGGCCTGGTGTGCTGCGATTCATGGGGTCGCAAAGAGTCGGACACAAGTGAGTGACTGAACTGAACTGACCACCACATTAATGATCATACGAATGATTATATTTACAAATGCCTAACAATGGCAATAAGCTCTGCTGACGTCACACTGGGTGGGCACCTGGCAAGTGCAATAACTAGTGACAAGAAAATCTGAGGAGCTAATTTAAAAGGTAGTAGTAAACACCGCAGGCTTCCCAGGGGCTTGGTGGTAAAGAATCCATCTGCCAGGCAGGAGACACAGGTTCAATCCTTGTGTTAAAAGATCCACTGGAGAAGGGAATGGCAACCCACTTCAGTATTCTTGCCTGGAAAATCTCATGGACAGAGGATCCTGGGGGGATACAGTCCATGGGGTCACAAAGAGTCAGACATGACTTAGCAACTAAACAACACGTACCGCAAGACATTATTTCTTTCCCAAAAGATTGCAATCGTTTGAAAATAAATAGTTAACCATAAACAAAGGATAATTGGATTATTTCTAAGGAGAACTAGTCATTAAATAGTTAAAGTTTAATGGAAAGCCACAAACTCCAATGGAGAATCACTGAAGAAATTCCCAGAAAAGCTAATTATAAGTAACTGAGAAAGTATGATACACACATAGGTACCTAATGCCAACAAAACAAGGGGTGAAGGATGAATAGAGACATTAATGATATGAAAATTCCCCTCTATACCACCAACACTCCCACCTGCCCCTTGAACACAAAGGACTCATTTTGAAGAAAAGACACTTGAAGGTATTCAGAAAAAAGACTACCCTTCCTTGCTACCCAGAAAGTCACTAGGGAAGAAAGGGCGATGACACTGAAAATGAAAAGTCTAAGTCAAGTAAGAATTGACGAGGACTATTCTCACACTTGGAGAGGGCGATGGCACCCCACTCCAGTACTCTTGTCTGGAAAATCCCATGGAGGGAGGAGCCTGGTAGGCTCTGGTCCATGGGGTTGTGAAGAGTTGGACACAACTGAGCGACTTCACTTTCACTTTTCACATTCATGCATTGGAGAAGGAAATGGCAACCCACTCCAGTGTTCTTGCCTGGAGAATCCCAGGGACAGGGGAGGCTGGTGGGCTGCCATCTACGGGGTCGCACAGAGTCGGACACGACTGAAGCGACTTAGCAGCAGCAGCAGCACTGTCACACTGGAGAGGCCTAAAACTACATGCCCTGACTCTCACAAGGGAGGTAACAGGAGAGAAACCCAATCAATTCCATTCTGTTTTCTGCATTACTTAGACAGACCAGAACCAGTAGAGAGTAAGTGTAAGGCCTTTATTTCACATTACTTCCAGATAGCAAGACAATAATATGTACAACAAAGATAAAGTGTGTGACATCTGGACTTAGCAACTATAAAACTAATGAAATATACCAAAATATTCATGAAGTGTAGTATACATTATAAACCCTGATCCTATATAAAGTTGTGGGAGTAACAGAGATTGAACAAAAAATTAGGGAAAGACTTTTTTATCTGCTTTTTATCCCCATCACTAAATAAAACAGCACAAATTATGCTCATGCAGATCCTAAGCCATAGCAAGACTGATTTCCTTATCGTTGCCCTTCAAAATCTCTGCATATTCCTGCTTATAGACGTGCACTGAACAGACATTTCACACACTATCTATAAAGTTATCCAACCTTGTATGGCCTATAGCTGACACTTAAAAATGCTTATGTTTGTAAGAACAACTATAAAATTATATATTATCATACATACACACAAAGTCAGCAGTCTTGAAAGACAGACAGCATCCTAACTCATAAAATCACACAACTAAAATGCTGCAGCTGGGATTTGAATCCAGGCAAGTCTGGTTCCAGAGTCTCTGCTCTCAGACACTATGATGTCCTACCTATCTGAACCCACCTCTTCTGGCTTAAATTCTGGCTTTTCTCAGATGTTTCTATGACCATTCCAGTCTAGGTTGCTTTCTTCCTGTTCTTGATTCTCACTACTAATAACAATAATTCCCCTGGCATTTACTGTTTAAACATATGATAATATACATAAGATGGTACATTTGCCTTATGTTTCCATGGAGTTCTTTAATTTCCTTAATACATATTTTCAGTTCAGTTGCTCAGTTGTGTTGACTCTTTGTGACTCCACGAACCATAGCACATCAGGCCTCTCTGTCCATCACCAACTCCTGGAGTTCACCCAAACCCATGTCCATTGAGTCAGTGATGCCATCCGACCATCGCATCCTCTGTCACTCCCTTCTCTTCCTGCCTTCAATCTTTCCCAGCATCAGGGTCTTTTCAAATGAGTCAGCTCTTTGCATCAGGTGGCCAAAGTATTAGAGTTTCAGCTTCAGCATCAGTCCTTCCAATGAACACCCAGGACTGATCTCCTTTAGGAAGGACTGGTTGGGTCCAAAGGACTCTCAAGAGCCTTCTCCAACACCACAGTTCAAAGGCATCAATTCTTCCACACTCAGCTTTCTTTATAGTCCAGCTCTCACATGCATAAATGACCACTGGAAAAACCACAGCCTTGACTAGACGGACCTTTGTTGGCAAAGTAATATCTCTGCTTTTTAATATGCTCTCTAGGTTGGTCATAACAAAATACATATTCTGTATCCCCACTAAAAGTAAATATTCCTTTCTTGTAAACACTCCTTTGCATCTATCAAAACTCCCAGCAATATTACATGCATAACAAGTATATATAATCATTTTAACTAAATTTATATAAAGGCATTATTTCATTTAATCTTCAAATACACAATAAGTACTGTGATCATAAATTTGCAGAAAAGTAAAGTCTATGAACTTAATATTCATTACTGACTGAACAAATAAATGATTCAATGATCAGCAGAAACAGAGTCACTGATACTCTCTTTAATTCTAAAAGCAGAGCTCTCAGAAACAAATTCCAAAAAAAGTTTAAGAATTAGAGATATAAGATTTAGTCAAGATATAAATAAATAAATAATGAAAAATATAGTCAACTAAAGAGGAAGGCCCCAAAGCTAACTCTTTGAGCACTGACCTCACTGTTCCTATAATTATCTGTATACATGTCTTTCAGAGTAGCAGCACTTTCTACCCTCAGTCCTGATCTTACAGAAGGATCACAGCAAAATGATTCCATCAAGTAATTAGGAAACTTCTTTAAGAAAAGAAGCACTGCATGATTCTAAATCTTTAAAAACTCTTCAAAGAAAAAAAAATGTATATTTCAGAACCAAGCTGTATAATGGAAGTAGGAAGAAAAAATGTGGCTATAAGTTATGTAAAAATAATATAGCACTTTAATCTCATCTAAATGGATAGAAATGTAGTATGATTCATGGCATGCCTATTTATAATGTTCTCTTTAACTGTGTCAATCAACATACTATTCATTATAAGAAAAGAAAAAAAAAAAACCTGAAAGCTTCTCTGATGTTCCCAGACCAAGCAGACTCTCCTCCATTACTAAACCCTGCCTGTGCTTTTGTTCACGCCGTCAGTACACTCAGTTACAACTGTTTATTTATGTTCTGCTCCTTTACTAAACTGTAAGCTCCTTCAAAGCTTAGTGATTTTCATATCCTTTGTTCAATACCTCGTATGCACTTAAACCTCACTAAATATTTAATGGATGGATGGATGATGGACAGACTGACGGATGGATGGATAAATCCAAATAAATAAATGAAAAAACAAACCTACCCTAAAACCACAGGGGTACTTAAATCTCAAGATTAACAAGCTTTCCCTGTAGCTGAAGACTTTGGTAATGTACCTGAGGTTTATTCAAACATTTCTGTTTCTAAAGTGGACCATACAACTCCCTATCTGACACCCATGCCATGAGCAACATCACAATACTGTACACTGCAGGTGCCTCTGGGCCTGAATGTAGAGCATAAATAAGCACAAAGAGACGTGGACTGTCCTAAACTTTCCATAAACAAAGAAGCATAAAAGACTGCTTGCTCTGAGATGCTGCTGTACAAGTCTATTTACATCCTTTTCATCATGAATCTTCTAAGTTGAGGCCAAATTACACTGCAGACTGACGATAATCATAACTGAAGAAGTGGTGTCAACTTAACAGGCTGTGACTGGGAAGACGATGGTATAGGTGTCTGCTGTGCAAGTTATTCTGACACATCACTATTGCTGATGAGGTTCAAAGTTAAACTGCAGACGGCAGGAAGACAAAGAAAGCAAAACCCTGGAGCATTTGAATGAAATGAGTCATGCTTTATATAGATTCTTAAGTACATAATAAATACACATTCACAAAAACACAGGAAGTATAGAATGTGATCAGGGACCTGACCCTGGAATAAAAAGACTCCAAATTATCCACAAAGAAGAAAACACTATCAAATAAATACCCTTGTACCTGCATTGCTAGATCACACTCTATAATGTTTAGATTTTAAAACCCCTACAGATGAATTTACTCCATTACCAGAAACCTATTTAGATCAACCACACAGAGAAACTAACCTCAAAGTACACATGGTAAGGTACCTGGTGAAACACAGAAGTGTGGCTGAATAAACCAATGGAATTTGGGAAGAAAAAGCATGTTCCAAAGAAATTGAATAAGAACTGTACCAGCAAGATGAACAAACCTAAATCTCTGGCATCCAGTAAAAAAAAAAACAGCAGGTATGCAAAAAAAGCAAGAAATTATGGCCCATAATCAGGAGAAAAACCAATTTCTAAGAAATATCAATAATATGGTCCGGGGGGAGAAAATTTAAAAAGACCCAAATCTAACTCCTAGGAATAAAAACCTCAGTAGGTAAGATGAAAAACACACTAATATCATTAATAAGAGACACTGAAAAAAAATTATAAATGTTTTTACTAAAAAAATTAGTAAACAGTTTTACTAAAAAACTAGTAAACAGGAACTATCCAAAACATGGGAGAGAAAAAGACTGGAAAATAAAAATCAAAAACAAAACAACTGTGAGACAAGTCAAGTGGCTAACCTAAATGAAGAGAAGTCCCAAAAAAGATGATGCATACTGGGGATGGGAGGAGGAGGAAGAGGAAAAAATACTTGAAAAAATAACAGACCAGACTTTCCTAAGTTTAGTACAGTAGACCCAAGGAGATGTAGGCCTCGGAGATGTCATGAGTTTGGTTCCAGATCATGACAATAAAGCAGTATCACACACACACACACAAAAAAAAAGCCACGTGAGTGTTTTGGTTTCCCATAAACATAAAAGTTGGGACTTCTCAGGTAACTACATGGTAAAGAATCCAGCTGCCAAGCAGGAGATGTAGGTTCAATCCCTGGGTCAGAAAGATACCCTGGAGAAGGAAATGGCAATCAACTCCAGTATCCTAACCGGGGAAATCTCATAGACAGAGGAGCCGAGCAGGCTCCAGTCCATGGGGTTGCCAAGAGTCAGACAGGACTGAGAGACTGAACAGCAAACATAAATGTTCACACTATGGTGTAGTCTACCAACTTTGCAACAGAATATCTAAAAAATAATGTACATACCCTAGGCTTAAAATACTTTCTGGCTAAAAAAAAATGCTAACCATCATCAGAACCTTCAGCAAGTCATAATGTTTTTTAATGGTAACAAACATCACAAATATATAATGAAAGAGTGTGAAGTATTGCAGAAATTACCAAATTATGAACACCAAAGTGACCAAATTCTATTGGAAAAAATGGCACCAATAAGCCTGCCTGATTCAGGGTTGCCCAAATCTTCAATTTGTAAAAAGGCACAGTATCTGTGAAGCACAATAAAGCAAAGTGCAATAAAATGAGGTCTGCCTGTAAACAGTCTAAGCATGCCAGTTAAAAAGCAGAGGCTGACAGATAAAAGGGCAAATTATATTCCGTCCATAACAAACATTTTAAACATAAAAATCCAAAATGTCATTGTACAGTCATCATTAGAAAAAATAACAGAGGCACTTAATTCAAATATCAGAAATCTGATCTTTGTTAAGAAGAAAAGTATGCTTTTCCAGAGTTTAGGTACAATAGTCCTCATAAACCACTGCACATGTTTAATTGACAAAACCGAGCTATCCCGTTAGAAGTCAGGGTGGTTCTCATGGGTAAGGTGAACAGGAGAGGGTAAAAGGAGATAGCGTCAAGAGTGCTTTGTTAGGTCCGTTTACTAATTGTGTTTTTTTATAACAATTCAAATTGCCCATTTATGATTTGTTCATTTATAATATAGTTGTTGATGTATATCAAAACTATAAAGTCAATAAAAAATGAAATTAAAAACTTTGTTTGAAATAATCCTCAACTTTTTGATTAACAGTCCAAAATCTCAGGTACCCAAAACCAGGTAAGGGGTGCTGTCCCAGATGAGAAACCAAAGCACTGCCATTATCAAAGAGGAATAGTCCCTATTACAGTTCTACATTTTGCTTATTCATCAGTCCTTTGCAAACCTACTTAACGCACTTGAAAATAAAATATATCTATTTATGACATTCTTCTCATCAGCCTGTACCAAAAACTGCTGTTGCTATTGCAACAGCCATATTTGCTAGTAACACAACCATTGCTGTACACTGAATGCTGACTATTTGCCAGGAACTCTGCTAGGTAATACATCTCTTAGGCTACTGAACCATTATGATACCTTTACAATTTCCCCATTTCACACTTGACAAAACTCAAGTTCAAAGAAGTTAAGGGACTTCCCAACAGTAACACAGCTAGGAAGTTCAGAACCAGGACAGACACCCATATTCTGACTAAAAGCCTTTGCTCCTTCCAGTGTATCATACCATCACTCCTCCACATCAAGTACGTGTCAGTACCTTGCATATGATCCCAACATTTATACAGATCATGGATTTTTTTCCATAGCTATTACATACAGTGCCTAAACTTTTAAGATTAAACAGTGGAACATATTGAGATCAAAACATATCTTAAAATAATATATATGCTTTTGTCTACAAAATATCAATATGACTCTTAAATTTATTTTTTATTTGAAGGGTAACTGCTGCACAGAATTGTGTTGGTTTCTAACAAAATCAACATGAATCAACCACAGGAATACACATGTCCCATTCAATGTGACTCTAACAGACTTTTACTTATTATAAATACAATACTTAAACAGGATGGCCTATTTTAGAAATTAGAAAAAGTGCATCTCAGAGTTATTTATATGTTAATTAAATATATGTGATAAAGAGATTCACTGCTGTTACAGGCAAGTATTTACATATTAATGAAATCTTGACAAGAAAAGACATTGTGTGATCAAAAAGAATTATAGGGACTATTTCCCGAATGGTAATTTCACCACTCAGAAGATGTTATCTACTTAAAGTTCCCATGTTCTGAAATGATTGGTCAAGGTATTTAAAGCTTGAAGAAAATGAATAATGAAAGAAAGATCCTAGTCAATGAAAAGACTATCATTTGGTATCTCTAAGTAATGCTGGATCTAGTAAGGAGAATGCAGTAGTTTTTTTAATTTAAAAAAAAAGTACCCTCTCAAAGATATTTTTAATTTCAAATAAAGTCAAACTTTACATCATGTGATATGCCTTAAATTATACAGTGCTATAACTCAATTATATCACAATATAACTGGGGAAATCATATTTAAACTGTATTAAGCCACATTAAAAACACTTGGAAAACAGTGTGGAGATTCCTGAAAGAATTGCAAATAGAGCTGCCTTACGACCCAGCAATCCCACTGCTGGGCATACACACTGAGGAAACTCGACTTGAAAGAGACACGTGTACCCCAATGTTCATTGCAGCAATGTTTATAATTGCCAGGACATGGAAACAACCCAGATGTCCATCAGCAGATGAATGGATAAGAAAGCAAATAAGCATTAAACAAAAAATAAAAATTAAAAAAAAAAAAAAAAAAACACTTGACAATAGTTATATATACACTAAAGTAATAATGCATTTAACAATTACTTTTTAAAATAACTTCAGGACATATTTCTTCATTTGTTGCTGTTGTCCAGTCAATAAGTGCTATCCAACCCCATGGCCTGCAGCATGCCAGGCCTCCCTGTCCTTCACTATTCCCTGGGGTTTGCTCAGATTCATATCCATTGAGTCAGTGATGCTATCTAGTTATCTCATCCTCTGCTACTCTCTTCTTATTTTGCCTTCACTCTTTCCCAGCATCAGGGTCTCTTGCAATGAGGCTCTTCGAATCAGGTGGCCAAAGTATTGGAGCTCCAGCGGCAGTCCTTCCAATGTATATTCAGGGTTGATTTCTTCCCTGATGCTCCTCAAAATTTTTCCCTGAGAGTAGGATAATAATCCTTTTTCTGCTTATCTCACAGATAAGCTATGAGAATTGTATAGAAGCCATAAAATTCACTTGCAGATTTTTTAATATTTCATAATCATGAACTGTTCATCAAATAGAAAATAATTAATAAATCATTACACCTTCATTTCTTTAGCACTTCTCAGAAGAACAAAGATATAACAAATATCAACATACTTTCCAAGGTTCATAAAAAAAATTTTTTTTAATGTTTGCTTACCATTTCATAATCAAAAAAATTGCCCTACATCTATTTTGTTGCTTTAAATTAATGGAAAGACAAGAACTAATCAAGATCTAAGATGCCCACAGCGCCAGGAAACATGCAAACCAGTTCTCCCACCTCCAACCCCAGACCCTGCGTTCCCAGACAAGAGAGGCTCTTGGGCCTCTCCTTCTGATCCAACCACCAGGTTACGCTGGGATTCAGAAACTGCCAGCATTCTGCAGCATGCTGCCTATATGCCTCTATATTGACAGTCACTGCAGACGGCCACATACTTACTTCAAGCCTAGAATATAAACCAATTGGTTGTTCTTTGCTCACAGCAGTTCACAAATAAACTGCACATATGGGAATTGAATTTTATTAGGTAACTAATCAATTTCTCAATTTTAAAGGGAAAAGAAACACTTTTATGTTTCTCTCTATAATCAAAAAAGTGATAGCAATGCTTCAATCTTTCCATCAAGAAAACTGAGCACCGAAGAATTGATGTTTTGAACCGTGGTATTGGAGATGACTCTTGAGAGTCCCTTGGACTGCAAGGAGATCAGACCAATCAATCCTTTAGGAAATCAATCCTGAATATTCATTGAAAAGACTGATGCTGAAGCTAAAGTTCTAATACTTTGGTTACCAGATGCAAAAAACTGAGTCATTGGAAGACACTGATGCTGGGAAAGACTGAAGGCAGGAGAAGGGGATGACAGAGGATGAGATGGTTGGATGCCATCACCGACTCGATGGATACAAGTTTGAGCAAGCTCTGGGAGTTGGTGATGGACAAGGAGGCCTAGTGTGCTGCAGTCCATGGGGTCACAAAGAGTTGGACATGACTGAGCAACTGAACTGAATCTTTCCATAATTATTTCATCATCCAGGATATAGTTTAGATAACATTTTATTTGTTGCTGTTCAGTTGCTAAGCTGTGTTCCACTCTTTGTGACCCCATGGACTGCAGCACACCAGGCTTCCCTGTCCTTTAACGTCTCCTAGAGTTTGCTCAAATTCATGTCCTCTGAGTCAGTAATGTTATCCAGCTAGGTCATCCTCCGTTTTCCTCTTACAGCAACAGCAACCCAAAAAAAACCAAAAACAATGGAAGAAAGAGAATGCTCAATAAAAACTGCTTTTTAAACTTTTCATACAAGAAAAAAGAAATCATTATGATTAGGACTGGGCAACATAAAAATTTAAGTAAAAAGAGTTCCATAATTTTTTTACTGGAAAACCTCTGCACAGATTTTCAATTAACAAGTTAGTTGGGAACATCTTCTATACTCTGTGACTCAATATGTGAGGACTAAGTAGGTGAAAAGACTTCGGGTAAACTATTTATTCAAATGACTCTTTCCTATTCAAACTTCTCTGGATGAAAAAAAACCACACTCCACCTTCAAGGCCTAGATCAAACTTCAACCTGCCAAGAAGGCTTTCTTGATTTACCTTCTTTGTAACAGAAAGTAATCTCTCCTGTCTATACAGCTATCTATACGCCTATGACACGTATTTTAACTTTATAGTAATTATTTCTACATTCAACCTGTCTGATCTTCCCTACTAGATTCTAATTTATTTGCGGACAGTGATCACACCTGAGTCATATATCTGTCTATCTATTTAGTCTAATATAATGATTTTGCTTGGTAGGTAAGTATTCCCTAAATTTTTATTGAAATAACACAAAATTGTATTTGACTCATTTACCTTCTTTCAACTGTTCTTTCAATGAAAATAAAATAAGGAAATTTAGAATCGCTTCAGTTTTTAAATGTTTCATATGTATTCATGATTAATTATAAATCTCACTGAAAAAAGTTAAACTGCAAAGTCAACATATGCTTCACAAAAAATATTATAGTAATATAATTTTTATATATATAAAAGAAGAAGTTCCAGAATATGCTTAAAACTATGAAACTAAGCCAACAGTAATTGACTATGGTACTGTTTCCTGTTGCCTTTCAAGGAAAAAAAAGAGAGAGAAAAAAAAATCAGGCAATAGTTTATCCCCTGAATCAAAAACTGCTTGAGGCAACTTTGATGAAAAAGACAGTTCAAATTATTTCATCTCTGAAGAAATCACAAACTAACATATCACTAATTTGAAACTCAAAGTATAGGAAAAAGGTAAGCTCTTATCTACCTTTCAGTTGTGAAGAACAGGAATAATGTCATCTGATCTTTTAAAGGTAAATTCTTTTTTAATTTATATGATTTAATTTAAAAGGTAAATTATTTTTACATAAATCAAGTCTGTCCTAAAAATTTTAATAAAATGCATATTGATGTTTTGCTTTTATAACAAATTTTATGTTGTTGAAGGAACAGGAAGTCTTCATATTCGGCTATTCAAATCCAAGATTTAGAAGACAAAGTATCAGAAGAGAGTTACTAGAAGTTCTCTTCATTTGGATGCCCTCTTTATCACCAAAGGATGAAGAAGAGGCTCTCCACAGGGAGTCAGATAATAATGGTGCTGTAACGTCCCACCCTGAACTAGAACTCACATTCATCCTTCATTTAAGAAATAGTTTTGCAGCATAAAGAGAACCATGGCCCACAGGTGGCCAGGCACTCTAAATCTTATTTAATTGCGATATTAATTTTACTAAAAGTGTATTATGCCTTGAGGACATTATGCCAGTCACAAAAAGACAAATACCGAATTGTCAAATTCATAGAAGAGAAAGGAAAACGGTGGTTGTCAGCGGCTTGGCTCAGAGGAAAACGAGGAGTTGTCATTTAACAGGTTTGTTTACCGAGACAGAAAGCATTCTGGAACCTGGGTGAACAGCAATGTGAAGGAACTTGACACCACTGAACCATACGCTGAAATATGGTCAAAATGGTAAATTCTGTATGTATTTTACAATTTTTTTAAAAAAAGATTAAATAGAAAGTCATATGAAGGTCAAATGGCCCTAATGGCTCCTATGCTCTACACAGAGTCAAAAATACACACACCAAAAGTACGACCCACAAACACACTAACGATATACATACAATCACCCTAAAGACGACAGAATTGCAACTAGTTTATTACCTTGCTTCCAGTATGAAAACTCAAAGACAGGTTTCCTTTCCAGATGGTTCAAAAAGAACGCTTCTGTGTATATTTTACTTTGCTACACCAATCCTTTGTGTTTTCCAGATTTCTTCACCTATCATTCATTCATCTGACAGTCATTGCATCCATCACTATAGTCAAGGCACTTGATTGTGAAATATTTGTTAGCCTGGTCATAATAAATAAATAAATTAATAAATAAATAAACTTGCCACAGGATACTAGCGACCTCCGAGGACAAAAATATATTCCAAACTGGTCATCCAAAGGCTTTCTAGTTTGCGGGGAGTGACAAAGACTTATCAATGAGAAAAAGATGCAAAACTTATGTACCAGATAACATTTCACAATGAAAATGAAAAACTGTCTGAGGACTTGGATTTCCTGGTGCATTATCAAGTAGGGTAGAGAGCATCAAGGGGACTAATGCCTGACAAAAAGCAGGAAATGACTGAGGGTTAGCAAGTGAATGAAAAGATGTGTATAAGAGACAGGTTTCCTGTTGCCTTTCAAGGAAAAAAAAAGAGAGAGAAAAAAAAATCAGGCAATAGTTTATCCCCTGAATCAAAAACTGCTTGAGGCAACTTTGATGAAAAAGACAGTTCAAATTATTTCATCTCTGAAGAAATCACAAACTAACATATCACTAATTTGAAACTCAAAGTATAGGAAAAAGGTAAGCTCTTATCTACCTTTCAGTTGTGAAGAACAGGAATAATGTCATCTGATCTTTTAAAGGTAAATTCTTTTTTAATTTATATGATTTAATTTAAAAGGTAAATTATTTTTACATAAATCAAGTCTGTCCTAAAAATTTTAATAAAATGCATATTGATGTTTTGCTTTTATAACAAATTTTATGTTGTTGAAGGAACAGGAAAAGTCTTCATATTCGGTTATTCAAATTCAAGATTTAGAAGACAAAGTATCAGAAGAGAGTTACTAGAAGTTCTCTTCATTTGGATGCCCTCTTTATCACCAAAGGATGAAGAAGAGGCTCTCCACAGGGAGTCAGATAATAATGGTGCTGTAACGTCCCACCCTGAACTAGAACTCACATTCATCCTTCATTTAAGAAATAGTTTTGCAGCATAAAGAGAACCATGGCCCACAGGTGGCCAGGCACTCTAAATCTTATTTAATTGCGATATTAATTTTACTAAAAGTGTATTATGCCTTGAGGACATTATGCCAGTCACAAAAAGACAAATACCGAATTGTCAAATTCATAGAAGAGAAAGGAAAACGGTGGTTGTCAGCGGCTTGGCTCAGAGGAAAACGAGGAGTTGTCATTTAACAGGTTTGTTTACCGAGACAGAAAGCATTCTGGAACCTGGGTGAACAGCAATGTGAAGGAACTTGACACCACTGAACCATACGCTGAAATATGGTCAAAATGGTAAATTCTGTATGTATTTTACAATTTTTTTAAAAAAAGATTAAATAAAAAGTCATATGAAGGTCAAATGGCCCTAATGGCTCCTATGCTCTACACAGAGTCAAAAATACACACACCAAAAGTACGACCCACAAACACACTAACGATATACATACAATCACCCTAAAGACGACAGAATTGCAACTAGTTTATTACCTTGCTTCCAGTATGAAAACTCAAAGACAGGTTTCCTTTCCAGATGGTTCAAAAAGAACGCTTCTGTGTATATTTTACTTTGCTACACCAATCCTTTGTGTTTTCCAGATTTCTTCACCTATCATTCATTCATCTGACAGTCATTGCATCCATCACTATATTCAAGGCACTTGATTGTGAAATATTTGTTAGCCTGGTCATAATAAAGAAATTAATTAATAAATAAATAAACTTGCCACAGGATACTAGCGACCTCCGAGGACAAAAATATATTCCAAACTGGTCATCCAAAGGCTTTCTAGTTTGCGGGGAGTGACAAAGACTTATCAATGAGAAAAAGATGCAAAACTTATGTACCAGATAACATTTCACAATGAAAATGAAAAACTGTCTGAGGACTTGGATTTCCTGGTGCATTATCAAGTAGGGTAGAGAGCATCAAGGGGACTAACGCCTGACAAAAAGCAGGAAATGACTGAGGGTTAGCAAGTGAATGAAAAGCTGGGACAAAAACACAAAGGCCTGGATCTGCAAGTCACAGGAAAGAGAATTCCATGCATTGGTTTGCCACACAATTTATCAGACTGCTTTGCAAGGCTGTTCTAAATGACGGTGGGGATAAGTACTTTTTACCCTGTAGGATAGGAGCAGTTCTAAATATGGGACTAGGTACACACAGACCTAAGATTAGGTTAACATTCTATTCTATCTAAACAATTGGTGGCAAAATTTTTCACTCAGCCACTTCTTACTCTCAGCCTTAGAGATATATCACATAAATTGCTGTGGAACTGAAAGGTAGAGAATGGTCAGAATTAAGTCAGTAAATAATACAAGTAATCTCAAACACTGAAAAGAAAATGGAAATGTCTAAAACACATTTTCGTAGCTCACATAAGCACAGCCCATCTGCATATTAAAGCAGATTTTTCACAGTCAAAATTTCAATCAAATAGTCTAACTAAACTTAGATATTCACAAGCAAACTGCCAAGTTACTATAGAAACAGCTTTTCAAGGATGATGAAAAGAATGAGGTGTTCTGGATACTCTGTTTCCATCAACAGAGGTTTGCCACTTATATTATAAAATACTTTCAATATTGCAATAACCCAATATATGCTAAATATAATTCAATATTTCCTTACTGATTCTGGAGGCAATCCAGGAATATAAATATTGGTATCAATATTCATTGTCTAATAAATATATGTGTCAAAGAACATCATGAGTGACAGGTACTAAATGACAGTTTATTTCCATATATTCCATGAAAGTAAATGAAGTCGTAAATGCTATGTGGTATCCTAGATCAGATACTGCAACAGAAAAATGATATTTTGAGAAAACCTGGTTAAATCCAAATAAAAATGTAGTTTAGTTTATTTTGTTTATTTTTTATTTTTATTTTTTTAGTTTATTAACTATTATTATCATATGGTCTGTTTCATTATGTTTTCAAAACACAAACTACATCCCAATAACACTGCAACTGCTCCAACACCTGCTTCCACAGCTGCCTTTTTCAGGTCTTTGTCCAGTGCCATATTTTAGTATTTCTGTGTTTCTTAATCATTTAATACATGTAAAACTATAGCACAATTTTTATTACATTCCTTATTCAACGAACCCCACTCTCCCCTTAAGCTCTGTGGGTCTCATGGCACTTTTTGCATGGTGCAGTGATTTTCAGGAATGCATATGTCACATTATATGCAGGATTATTCCAGCAGTAATCTCACAGTTTTGAAAAATGTGCTATGATCATGTAAAAAGGAAGAGGAAGCAGGTGAAGGGTATATGGGAACTTTCTGTATTATTTTTGCAACTTTTCTGTAACTATAAAATATTCCAATAAAAAGTTTAAAATTATTATTTATGACATATATAAGGCCAAGGCCTTAGCACAGGAGTCTGCATTAACAGTTCTTAAGCCTTAAATAGTAACTACTTGGTGCCAAGCACTGTTCCCAGTGTTTTATATACATTAACTCAGACATTCTTACAATGCTATTAAGTGCTATAGTCATCCCCATTTTACAGGTATGAAGGCTGAGATGCAGTTCAGAAATGTGTCCAAGATCCGAAATCTAAGCAATTTGGCTCTAGCTAGACTCAATACTCTTATCCTTCTGCCTTACTATTTCAACAGCTAACTGTTTTAAACATACCCTTTTAAACTAGACTGCTCTCATCATTCTGGAAAGATTCTACAATAAAACAAGAGGCATAAATGAAAAACTTAAATACAGGCTATAAGCATCAAAAATATTCAAAGTCAAAACGTAGTTCTCTTCCACCAAACAAAACAAAACAAAACAAAAACATATTACCATAAATTGTGAAAGCTAACAAAGATGGTAAGAAATGTCACCTTTGTCTTTAAAACTAAAACAATCCAACAGAACATAAAATGTAAATGGCTTTCAGCAATGACAAACTAAGGATAGGTAGGTAACAAATGGATTTATCACCTATGACAGAAAATGTAATTTCAAAGTTTTCTACAACGTGGTGACTCTTCACCAATGTCAAATACACATGATGATGCAAGAGTGACAATATAAAGCACTAAAATAACACAAACCAAAGACGTTCACAGCAGTCATAACCAAAAAATTGGTTCAATCAAAATTAGTTAATTAAACTTTGGTTAAATGCCAAGGCAAACATTTTGTCAATGGATTTCAAAATAGATTAGGTAAAAGGTCAACTATTTGGCATAATTTACTACTACTTTTTGGGCACCCCAGGTGGTGCTAGTGGTAAGGAATCTGCCTGTCAATGTACAAGATGTAAGAGACTTCAGCTCGATCCCTGGGTTGGGAAGATCCCCTGGAGGAGGGCATGGCAACCCACTCTAGTATTCTTGCCTGGAGAATCCCCACGGTCAGAGAAGCCTGGTGGGTCACAGTCCATAGGGTCGGAAGGGACTGAAGCGACTTGGCATGCACGCATGCACTACTACTAATCTACATTCTAAATCGCTTGAACTCTAAAATGTAAAACCCACCTGCCCTTCCATTCACACCCATCCATTCAAAACAACTTCCTGAGTTACTGCTTTTGATCTCAAAGTGTTCTAGACACTGAGGTTACATTAGTGAACAAGACATAAAATTCTTCCCTTACAGATTTTATTTTAATTAATTCATTTGTCCATTCATTCAATAAGTATTTACTGAGCGCCTACAACATGCCATGAATGATTCTAAGTTCAGGTGCTAAGGAAGGGAAGAAAACATACAAAAAACCTTGTGCTACTGGAGGTGACATTTTTGAAGGATAAACATAATCAACAAGTGAATAAGTAAAACACAAACTAAGTTACTGATCAATGCTAGCAAGAAAATAAAGCAGGAAAAAAAGGACTCAAATTGAGAGTAAAATTGTAAATAGAAGAGCAAAGGGAGAGTAGATAAAAGTAGATAAGACAAATAAATTATATTTAATACAGATAAATGATAAAATACGATTTTATCATATTTAGGGGCTTCCCTGGTCGCTCAGAAGGTAAAGCATCTGCCTGCAATGCATGAGACCAAGGTTCGATCCTTGGGTCAGGAAGATTCCCTGGAGAAGGAAATGGCAACCCACTCTGGTATTCTTGCCTGGAAAATCCCATGGATGGGAGAGCCTGGTAAGCTTCAGTCCATGGGGTCGCAAAGAATCAGACACAACTGAGTGACTTCACTATACAAATAAATGATAAAATATGATGTTAGGTGTAAATGCTATGAAGAAAAGAAAACTCGGACAAGGGCCAAGAATAAGGAGGAAGTGGAGGGAAAGAGGGGTTGAGAAAGGTGTTCTGAAGAGGGAGTCTTTGAGTACAAAAGACAGAAGGAAGTAAGAGGCTGAGTCATATGGAGACCCAGGAGAAGGGCACCCCACACAGGGGCACACTGACCTTGAAAAACCCTGAGGAGGAGCAGGTTCCGCAAGTTCAAGAGACAGTGCACCAGAGCGAACCTAGAGTTCAGTGACTGGTTTCCAATCAATTAAATGGATAATTAAAAAGTCATTACTACTTGCAAAATACAAGTTGGGGGGCTGAAGGGACGATAAAGCAGGATGAAATGCAGGCTCTGCCACTGAGCAATGCGTGCGCTCAAAGACAAACAAGGCAGGCGCACAGAAAGTTCTACAGCTGTTCAGCGCACTAAACAAGAAAATAGCAAGATCATTTCATGAGCTGGCAAACAGTTAACTGAGGAGAAAGGAAAACAGGCTGCAGATTTAGAGTCTGTTCAACTCCTCTCTCCTCAGTTTTGAAAGCATGATGCTGTAAGCAGGAACTTCTGTTTGTGCATAAAGCATATGTGATGACTCCTGCTGAAGGCGAACTGTGTTCAGTCATTTCAAAACCCCAACTACACCCCCAGGCACGCGGAAGGGGCTCAGTCAGCATTCCAACAATTAGATGCTTTGTGTCCACCTGACCCAATGCTTCCAAGAGATTTGAAAAGGTACTGAATACCAAGTCCTCAAAGAACGTATTTCCTCAAAGGGAAATAAGTCTCAAGATTGCATTTCATGAATCTACGTGTCCATTAGCTCAGTTGGTGAAGAATCTGCCTGCAATGCAGGAGATCAGGGTTCGATGCCTGGGTTAGGAAGATCCCCTGGAGAAGGAAATGGCAATCCATTCCAGTATTCTTGCCTGGAGAATCCCAAGGACAGAGGAGCCTAGGAGGCTACAGTCCATGGGGTTGCAAGAGTCAGACACAACTTAGTGACTAAACCACCACCACCACATGTCCATTAGAGTAAAACTCAAACTAGGATTAAAGAGTGCAAGCTTCAGCTAAGGGCTAAATTAGCAATTGAATCTTTAAGGCATTGGGAGTCTTCGTGAAACTTGCAACCCCTTCAGGACATCCTTTAATCTTTTCTGTAAATGGACTAATAAATCAGTCCATAAAATGTACTAATTTATCCAGCTAGCAAACAACTCTAGAGAACCCACTCCACAAACACCTAGACCCTGGAAACTGAAAACTCAGGAAAACACAGCCTCTGCCTTAGAGTGAGTTTAAGGCTGGATGTTTATTAAAGAAGAGAACAGGGGGGAGAAAAGCAGTAATAACAATGACTGGTTATAATACAACATAAAAAGTAATATAAGAATGGACAAAAGCATTGTGAGAATATAGAGAAAGGACTAATTAATGAAACCTCACAGAAGAAGCTATGTCTCAAGCATAACTGTAATTTTGCTTTGTAGTCATATAAAATTATAAGGAGACACAAACATTACTATTAAAACCTATTGTTCTTTCTCCTTCTAACTATAGTAAAAATATACTCAAGGTGAAAAGACTTTCTTGACAAACAAAGATTAACAACAACAACAAAAATCTTTCTTTTTTCATTATGTTTAAAATGAATATAATTTAAGGACTCAAGAAACCAGTCTTTTCAAAGTTTGTCTAAGCAACACATCCCACAAGAAAGATTCAAAATAATATCTAATTATTCTCTGATGCAATGATATACCTAAGCTATTACTGCAATTTAAATCAGTTATGGCAGGAATTATAGGGCATTCAAAAACAATACATAACACTGGGCATTGTAAAACTATTCTGCAAACCAATTATGAAATTTTAGTTTAAAATCAAATGTTTATCTAACCGGTCATCAGAAGACAATGCCAAAAAATGCATTCAAATCTAAGAAGATAGTACCTTTTGAAAAAACTTTAAGACAATGATCCATTCTCTATACTAACAATTTATAGCAGAAAAATGTCATTACCATTCAGATTCGATCTATTTTGCAAATAGGCAGAAAATTAATTATATTCTGAAATATTTACTTATCACCATTCAGATCTAAAAGACATTGCTTGAAAATAAATAGTGCATTCCAAGGTTTTCCTTTTTGTTCACTTTTATCATAATAAAGAATTACATTTTTAGTACTAATAGAAACACAAAATAGGGAGTTTATAACTTCTATTTTTTAAAGCTTACTGACCTAACTCTAACATAGATTCAAATCCTGGCTGTACTTAAGCAGGCCCACCAGAACATTCCTGGGTCTCCTGGAGCTACTAAATGCTGTCAGAACTACATTTCAACTTCTAAAAGATACAAATAATTTAAACAGATACTGTTAGCCTAAAAACTACTCTCAACCATAAAACAGTACATACTGAGTATATAGCAATAAAACTATGAGTCTTTCTCTCTTTAAGAAAGTAAAGTTCATGTTCCTTAAGTTAAAGTGGTCTTGTTATGCTGACACATTTGAATCACTTTAAAATAATTTAGAAATAATTTTATAATCAGAAAAAAGTTTAAGTAGATTAGAATTTTTTTAAGATATTTAGCATAAAACAAAAATTTTCATTAAAAAATAAAGTGAACACAGTACATACCAAGCTTCAGGCAGCAAAGCAGAATATTGGTGTGGTGATGTGGTCTCTGGAAAGTTGGAGAGAATCGCCAGGCGGTGAGGAAGCAGGTCAGACCCATGGTAAGTGAACAGAATTTCCAGGGCCTGCACATTACTCTCCTGTACAGAAAGCAAGGGTACACTTCTAATGTGAACCTTAGAAATAAAGAAGTGATCTTGCATAACGACATCAAACCCTTACAATTAGCTTTTTTTAATGCAGTTCTGATTTGAAGTGGTTTGAAATATCTGGATTCTTTTCAGGTCTATAGCACATTTCCCAATCTAGTGCTCTAAAAATTATTTTTAGAAGTCTTGAATGATAAAAAAATATATATTTTTAACATGATTCTATTTTCTCTACATTTATTAATATTACAATTTTTAAAAAAGGAAATGTAATGATATACCCACACAGTAACATTAACAGCATGGCTCAAAGACGTGAAAGTGTTAATAACTACAATTGTTTCATTCACAAACAAGAAATTACCCGAGCATAGGTTCTTGCTGAGAGAACAATATTCTGACTTCTGAACTTCTTAAAGAATTCAGCATCATATCTCTGTCCAGACGCATGAGGTACTCCAAGGATTTCCTGAGAGGAAGCCATGATTTCATGAAAAGGTTTTTAAACATGGGTGACAAGACTATGTTAAAAACCATTACAGCTCTGCTTACCTAAATAAACAAGGTCTAAATTAAACTCTCAACTGTTAACTAAAGTACTACCTCTGCACTCTTGCCCTTATTTGAAAACTGGCTATATTTATAAATGCTGTTAATATTTTTTTAATCCAGAAGTAAATGAAATAGGCTTTGAAAATAATTACAGTAAGACAACCAAAATTCACCACCTGATAAAAACAAGGAAGCAAGAGTTACACATGGCTGTGTACCATGAGCACCTGCCACATCTGTGTGAGAACTCTGGACTAACTCTACCACTGCTGGAGTGATCCCTGTGAACTGCAGATGAAACTATTCATTCTTTAATCAGATAGTTATTAGGTGTCAATTATGTGCTAGGGACACTGTGACAGAGTGCTGATACCATGAACAATACGCCCTCCCTGCTCTCCTAGGAGCTCTAAAACCTAGTCGGGAAGACAAACGGCAAAAGGAACAGGTAACGCACACACACAGGAAGGGTGTTAGCACACAGGAAGGCCCCCCTGTGGGCAGCGAAGCTGAAACTCTGAGAACAGACAGGAGCTGGCCATGGCAGCGGCAAGCGCAGGTCTCCCGACTGCGGCACAGACTTCAGCAGAGACTTCAGCAGAGACTTCAGGCTTCTGTCGCTCATGTTAATGCTAAACCTCAGATAATTGCCTTCAGGGCAGCAGACCCAGGTGCAGTTCCTGGGTCCGGAAGACCGCGAGAAGGGAATGGCAATCCACTCCAGTATTCTTGCCTGGAGAAATCCGTGGACAGAGGGGCCTGGTGGACTACAGCCCATGGGGTCAAAAAGAGTTAAGACATAACTGAGCAACTAACACTTCCTTTCATTTTCACTTTTCCAGATATCTAGCATGCTGCCTTTTACAGAATAAATAACCAATAATATTTGTTAACTGCATTAACCTAGTGAGATAGGAAAAGAGGGAAGAAAAAGGATGTCCACAGGAGGCTCTTGCTTCCTATTGATTTAGACAAAATATTTACCTTCTTAAAGCCTCACATCCAGAAAACTGAGAGGATACATCACTTTCCTCAAACGGTTGTCAAGAAATAACCTGAATTAAGTACATAAGACACTGGCTAACAAACAGAAGTCCTCAACAAATCTGTTTGTATTTTTAAGGTATTCTCATACCTACTGGTTTCCTCAACAAATCTTTCCTCCTAATCTCAACAAGCCAGGTCTCATACGGAGCGTTGCGGTATACTGCAGCAAACAAGACCAGACCACTACCCTTACGGAGCATCCATGCCCGCGTCACCCACATGGTAGTCCTAGAGGCCCCTAAGCCGCCCTTCCTTTTTTTAAGGACTCGTTGAATACCACTTCCTACATAAGAATATTCTCGGACATCCCCAGGAAAAATTTAATGTTTTACTCCATTACGCTCCATCAATTCTTCATACCTTCATTATCATCACTTACTGCCCGTATAATGAGGACTCCATAAGGATTATCCCTTGTTCATCTCTCCATCTCCAGCACTGGCATGACTTTTGGTGTAAAATAGGCATTTTTGTAAAATTTAAATGAATCCATTTTAATCTCATTTATCACAGTAGTAAAATAAGCCACGCCTTGTGATTAAAATGCAATGCCTATCTCTACCATGATCTAGCTGGTTAGCTGTTATATTAGAATATCTTCATTTCTAAATTTTAATGGCCAAATTCATCAACTTCACCTACTTTTAAAAAGCTCAGCTTAATTCTCTTTTTGTGGCTCAACAAATACTTTAAATGTCACTATTACCATAAATGTACTTACTACTGTCAAATAGGAAATAGTGATTCAATAACTAAAGAATAAAAACAGAATCAACTGGATAATGAAACTGAACATTTTATGGAACTTTTTTAAGATCTCATCAGTGAAACTAAAACTAAGTATAAAAAATAATAAACTATTGCTGTACCAGCATCAGCAATTTTATATATTACCTCTAAATATCATAGAACTCAGACATAATAAAGGAATATGCTTTAAAATATGACCAGCCAATAGTCAAGCTAGTTGTACTACAGATAAAACTATTAGAAATGTTTTGTAACTTGTTTCTATGAAATGATATAAAATTACCATGCTTTCTAAAAGACATAGAAATAGCTCTCTTGTCACTAGTGTTTTGTTTGAAAATATTTGTTATATTTACTGATGGAGAATCAAATGCTTTTCTTTGCCTACAGGCATCAGGAGTACTAAATATCTCCACTCTTCTGGGGCCATGTATCACAGTACTACACATGACATGTACTGAGTCCCTATTATGTGCCAGTACTAAGAGTCACAATAAAGAGTCACAATAAACCATGCCAGTACCACAAGCTGGAATCAAGATTGCCAGGAGAAATATCAATCACCTCAGATATGCAGATGACACCACACTTATGGCAGAAAGTGAAAAGGAACTAAAAAGCCTTCTGATGAAAGTGTAAGAGGAGAGCGAAAAAGTTGGCTTAAAGCTCAACAATCAGAAAACGAAGATCATGGCATCTGGTCCCATTCACTTCATGGGAAATAGACGGGGAAACAGTGGAAACAGTATCAGACTTTATTTTGGGGGGCTGCAAAATCACTACAGATGGTGACTGCAGCCATGAAATTAACAGACGCTTACTCCTTGGAAGAAAAGTTATGACCAACCTAGACAATATATTCAAAAGCAGAGACATAACTTTGCCAACTAAGGTCCATCTAGTCAAGGCTATGGTTTTTCCTGTGGTCATGTATGGATGTGAGAGTTGGACTGTGAAGAAGGCTGAGTGCCGAAGAATTGATGCTTTTGAACTGTGGTGTTGGAGAAGACTCTTGAGAATCCCTTGGACTGCAAGGAGATCCAATCAGTCCATTCTGAAGGAGATCAGCCCTGGGATTTCTTTGGAAAGAATGATGGTAAAGCTGAAACTCCAGTACTTTGGCCACCTCATGTAAAGAGTTGACTCACTGGAAAAGGCTCTGATGCTGGGAGGGATTGGGGGCAGGAGGAGAAGGGGACGACAGAGAATGAGATGGCTGGATGGCATCACGGACTCTATGGACGTGAGTCTGAGTAAACTCCGGGAGATGGTGATGGACAGGGAGGCCTGGTGTGCTGCGATTTATGAAGTTGCAAAGAGTGGAACACGACTGAGCAACTGAACTGAACCAAGAGTCAAGGTATGCCCCTAAAAGGGAAGTTCAGACAGACGGAGGAAGCAACCTGCAAATGAAGTCAAACTTCAAAGGTGAGAAAGTGTAAGTGAAAGTGTCGACTCTTTTTCGACCCCTATGGACTATAATCCATCAAGCTCCTCTGTCCATTTAATTCTCCAAGTAAGAATACTGGAGTAAGCAGCCACTCCCTTCTCCAAGAGATCTTCCCAACCCAGGGATCGAAATTGGGTCTCCTGCAATGAAGGTCAACTCTTTACCATCTGAGTCAACAGGGAAACCCTTCAAAAGGTGAGAAATTGATACTAAATCCTGGGTAACTTGAACTATGAGGGTCACATGAAAAGCAATCTAAACTATGTGTGTTTTATGAAATGCTTCTCACACCTTTATCAAATCTGACAGACCAGGGCACTACTGAAATGTCCAACATGGGACATCTGTGTTTGTTGCCCTTAAGAAACAATTTTGAAGTTTGCTCTAAGTTCAAGTGTCTAATTTTGGCCATCATTAGGATCAAAGTTTAGCCAACTAAAGTCAAGACATTAATAAATCATTAAAATAAAGTCAGAATATTCATATTAGGATTATTAAACTCCAGTGGATACTGAATTTGCTACTATAGACAACTATCTACCATAACCAAGTTTAAATGTAAAATAAAATAAATGAAAAGGACTGTAAATCTAGGAAACACAGATGCTGAAATAACGCACACATTTCTATGGCTTCTACGGTAAAAACTTTGATCCTAATGATGGCCAAATTTAGACACTTGAACTTAGAGCAAACTTCAAAATTGTTTCTTCAGGGCCGCAAACACAAATGTCCCATGTTAGACATTTCAGTAGTGCCCTGTTCTGTAAGATTTGATAAAGGTGCGAGAAGCACCTCATAAAATATACATAGTTTGATTGTTTTTCATGTGACCCTCACAGTTCAAGTTTCCCAGGATTTAGTATAAATTTCTCACCTTTTGAAGGGTTTCCCTGGTGACTCAGATGGTAAAGAGTTGACCTTCAATGCAGGAGACCCAGGTTCGATCCCTGGGTTGGGAAGCAGGGATCAAAGTTGCTTCTACAAAGCAACTTCTGGACTCTCATGAATCCCTAATTTTTAGCAAAAATGATATACAAGAGAACGTGCTTCTGTGCAAAATTTTCCCACATAAATAGTTCTAAAGACCAGGAATATCCCACAGCATAGGCAGCCACAGCATGTGCAATGACAGATTGAATGAACATAATTGCTTTGATTAAAACTACTCCTCACCTCGTATGTTGCAAGCCGATCTAAGTAGGTTAATAATTTCAGTCTGCAACGGCAAAGTTCCTTTTGTTCCAGCGTTAACCTGTTTTGAAAAACTATATTAGGTCACTTATATTTACCTGGAAGCACATTTCTCTAAGATCTAAAATAGAATAAAAATGATCAATATTCTATTAAGCCCCATACTCATGGGACAATGCACAAAAGCACAAAGCTACAATACTACTAAATGCATTTGACTTGAGTTGCTGAAATAATGTAGAGCAATTATCACTAGTAAGGAACACACTCAGATCACCAGTTTAAAGAAATTACCAAATGAACAGTAATATATCATTTACTTTGAAAAGTTCACTAATTTAAGTAGTTCTCCTCTCTTTTTGAGCTCCTTCTCCTTTTTCTTCTTGGCAGGTTCTTCTTCAGGTGGGGAAAGTTCCTCATAGGAGATACTGTCAATGTCCATCTCACCAGGGAGTGTAAATCTGTGGAAAAAAAAAAAAAAAGAAAAGTCAAATTTCTTTGGAGTGTGTTTTCTTTATATATGTTTCATATAGTGAAGAAGTACTTTTCCCTACTTTGATTTTATTAAGTTGGTTTCTGCAGAAATAGAAACAACCAACCGTTTAAAAGCAAGCTTCGGCTATATGTTATAACCAAAGTGATTCCTCATTTATATCCATGAGGTGGGCAAGAAGTCATCAGTAATCATCACATGTAGGAATTCTGAATACCAAGAAAATGAAAGCTGCTTAGGGAAACATGGGAAGTTACAGTGATGCAATGTGAAACAGCCTATGAAGAAAATGTTGGCCAGAATTTATTATGTGAATCACTTCTATTTAAGGTCTTAAAATGGTAATGAAGGTTGGTTTCACTTAAATTACTTATCAAACACACCATCACGTTTATACACCATGTATATAATGTTCCAAATGTCTGATGAACACAACCCCTATCAAATAACTTTATTATTAACTGACATTTGTACGGTGCTTAAAAGTTTATGAGGCAGTTTCACAAGATAAATGATTTAATCAAGATAATGCTCTGAGGAAGGATACAACAATAGAGATAAAGTGAATGAAACTCAGGCTTGCCTATGGTGGTTCATTTGACCAGAAAGGACGCCCAGGTAGGCATCACCTTAAATCCACAGCTTAGACACTGCCAGCATTCAGTAAATGTTTGTAGAATTTGCTCTTTTCTTAGCATCAAGCTATCATATGTAAACATATTTCACTCAGAAGAAAGAAAATTGTGAGCTCAGATTAAAAAAAAGCATTAGTCAAATCAACTGCTCCATTGCAGAGTAACCTAAGTAAACAAAGCTGGCCCTTTCCAATGTCTCAGTTTAAAAAGTTTCCACAAAGTCACCTTCACTTTTCAATCCAAATCTTTCTGTAACCAACCTGCCATCATCTGCTCCTTTCCCTATGGCTAAAAGAGCCTCCAGGTCTGTGCCTTTTAATCCATACTGAAGCAGTTCCTTGGCGGCATCCACATTTTCAGGAACTCTTTCCAAACACTCATGAAGAACCCAGGATCGTTTCTTTATTTTACTCTGGATACAGAGAAAATGAAAAGCAGAGGCATTAAAGAACCCATAACATCGGATGGCACCTGAGAACTGCCTTCCAGAATCACAGCTAGCTCCCTAAGAGCTTGGCCACAGGCAGCTGCGCGAGCACCTCACTATCAAGAAGCTTTTTTTTTCCTAATGGTGATTAGAACTGAATATAGGGAGTATGATTCCACCTGCTTTCCTTCTTCTAATGAAACACACTGAAACACAAAACTCAGATGACTTTTTTTGGGAAATATATATCTTCCCAAAATTTTTAGTTGTTCTTTAGTTTGCATTTGGGCTGTATGAAAGAACAGACAATAAAAAAGTAAGACAAGATTTATCCTACTATGACAAACATGCTTAACCTTGAAACAAAACTAACGTTTTGTTTCGTATATCAAGGTTCTGTATTTACTTGACCATGAGCTGTACCCCAAAGCACAGACAATGATTCAATCATGAAGAATAATGCCGTGCTGTTCTCTGGGAAGACCAAGGGCCATTCTTCCCTCCAACAGCTTTTTCTGACTTCATTCAAAATATCTTCCCAAAATTTTTAGTTGTTCTTTAGTTTGCATTTGGGCTGTATGAAAGAACAGACAATAAAAAAGTAAGACAAGATTTATCCTACTATGACAAACATGCTTAACCTTGAAACAAAACTAACGTTTTGTTTCGTATATCAAGGTTCTGTATTTACTTGACCATGAGCTGTACCCCAAAGCACAGACAATGATTCAATCATGAAGAATAATGCCGTGCTGTTCTCTGGGAAGACCAAGGGCCATTCTTCCCTCCAACAGCTTTTTCTGACTTCATTCAAAATCCCTGACTTGCTCTCTTCCTAGAGTCTTCGTGGATACAAATTTAGAGTAAAATCTGGCTCATACCCTATATGTTCCTTTACACATTCCCTCATATCAATTTTTTCCTCTGGAGTCTCTGAATTCACATCTCCCTCTCCACATCGGCCTCCATATCAGTCCAAGTCATCAACACATAACACCTTGGCAAGGTTTCCCACTTGAGCCCAAATCAATGTATCTACCTAATCATAGGCCCCAGTGTCCACTATAATGGAATATCACATCCAACAGACTGGTTTACTTACAGAGTCCATTTATTCATCCAAGAAATATTTACTGAGTACCGTCTGGGTGTTATAAAAATATAACAATGACTAACACAGATTAGTCACTGGCCTTCTGAGTTAAGCTCATTTTCCTTTAATTTGATTATACCACTTTCCCATTAACAACACCTTCATCTCTTCTAACTCTACTTTGAATCCTTTCGAATTCCTGCCCCAAACATCTTCCTATATAAAGACTTCCATATCAGGGTCTAAACTACCTTCCCTGGGTTCCCATAGCATTGGTCTGCAATTACTTGTATGTCCAAAGTACGTTAGGCATGAAGCTTGTCTTCTCAGTAAATTAAAAGCTCCCTAAAAGCAAGGCCATATTGATGCCACTCCAGTACCCCTTCACCATCTCTCGCATAGAGCTTCTACTATTCACTTCCTATCTATTTTGCTGAATTAAGCATTTTCCCCAATTTTAAAAAAAAAAAAAAAGGACATGATTTGTCTGTCAACTCCATCAGAGAGACCAAAATTGCCTTTTATTGTGTTACAAGAAAGGCCATTAAGCGAATCTACAGGAACTCATGAGCTCACTATCCTGAGTCACAAAAGAAGGAAGAAACATAAAATAGGTTAGGTGTTCTGATATTGTAAAGAAAACACAAGCAACTTTTGTCTTCTCCCTTTATTTCAATATCCTTCATGCTCTCTTATCTCTGATATCATATTTGTATTAACAGTTTCTCTTTCTGTTTGGTTTAAAGCATCAATGTATTACATACAATTTTCTCACATTTTTTTGATTACTTCTATACATAAATTTAGGAAAAACAATTAACACGGAAATTTCCCAACATTTCTTAGAATATTTCTAAACGTAAACATATTTTCCTTTCTAAATGAGAAGTCACAGTTCAGTTTAGTCGCTCACTCCTGTCCGACTCTTTACAACCCCATGAATCGCAGCAGGCCAGGCTGCCCTGTGCTTCACCATCTCTTGGAGTTCACTCAGACTCACGTCCATCAAGTCCATGATGCCATCCAGCCATCTCATCCTCTGTCGTCCCCTTCTCCTCCTGCCCTCAATCCTTCCCAGCATCAGAGTCTTTTCCAATGAGTCAACTCTTCACATGAGGTGGCCAAAGTACTGGAGTTTCAGCTTTCACATCATTCCTTCCAAAGAAATCCCAGGGTTGATCTCCTTCAGAATGGACTGATTGGAACTCCTTGCAGTCCAAAGGACTCTCAAGAGTCTTCTTCAACGCCACAATTCAAAAGCATCAATTCTTCGGTGCTCAGCCTTCTTCACAGTCCAACTCTCACATCCATACATGACCACAGGAAAAACCATAGCCCTGACTAGACAGACCTTAGTCGGCAAAGTAATGTCTCTGCTTTTGAGTATGCTATCTAGGTTGGTCATAACTTTCCTTCCAAGGAGTAAGCGTCTGTTCATTTCCTGGCTGCAGTCACCATCTGCAGTGATTTTGGAGCCCCCCTCAAAGAAAAGTCTATCACT